>JAOWBP010084742.1:0-26954 GCA_028571105.1 Tragopan temminckii
GAGGTGCTGGAACAGGCTGCCCAGAGAGGTTGTGGATGCCCCATCCCTGGAGGTGTTCAAGGCCAGGTTGGATGGGGTCCTGGGCAACCTGGTCTGGTATTAACTGGGGAGGTTGGTGACCCTGCATGTGGCAGGAGGGTTGGAGCTTCATGATCCTTGAGATCCCTTCCAACCCGGGCCATTCTGTGATTTTGTGAAAGCCAACTGTGCAGTTGAATAGGAAGGCAGGTATATACCTAGTAGAATTAAATGAGAAATTGCAGAATGAAATTGCGAGAATATTTTCTTGTAGAGTTTTTGTTTGAAAGTTGTTTTGGTTTTTTTTTTTGTATAGTTGTTTTTTCTTTAAGACTGGCAAGAAAAACAATTGTCTGCATCAGAGATTAAGGAAAGAAATCTAAATCTTTTGTGATGAACTTTCATGGCAAGTATTGTATTTGCTATAGTAGAAAACTGCATGCTGGGACTTGGATGAAATAATCTTGCTACAATATGTGTGAATAATTAGTGGGTTCTTTTGGTTCAGCTGCCAGAGAAAATAATTGTTTTGAATGGAGTTGAATTTAAGATTTTTTCTTACTCAAAACAAAAGCACAAACCATTTTAATTCTGCTTGATGCATAAGGTTTCAATTCAAGCAAATGTAACCAAAGGGAAATTAAAGGCTTGATTAGCGAGCCCACTCATGGTGGTAGTGTCAGCCCCTTTTTTCTGCTTGTAACTCTGAGTCTGTGTCATTTAGTGGGATGAAACAGACTGAGGTTCAGATAAACCTTCTCAAGCAGAGAATTAAATCAGTCTCTTGGGTGATTTTCTTCACTATCAGACAGACACATTTGTCTGATAGTTTAGCTCTCAGCCTTTCTCCTGGCTCGAGCTTGCTGTTTCAAACATACCTACACAATGAAAAGTAAAGAAATGAGAAGGACTCTTCATCCCAAGGGCTGGAATTGCACAAACATGCTCCTTTCCCTGTTTATTTGTCATTAGAGGTTGAGGTTGTTGCACCTCAGAAGTACTCTTTTTTATTTTCAGCCATAGCATTTATCTTGGAAGTAAGAAGCTTATGTTTTCCCCAGGCAGAGCAGAGAGTTGAGCCTGTAGATCTGGATCCCACTCCTTTGCTTGAAGTTCCTATGGTTGCCCTCAGATGTTTGGAGTACAAGAGAGCTGTGTTTGCACTGAATCTTTTTTTCTTTTTTTTTTGTGGATTTTTCTTGTGGTGTGTCTTGGGGCATTCAGATGGCCTCAGATGTTTCTTTCTTTATCCTCCTGACAACTCTAAGATAATATTATTCTTTCCAATGCTTCTTTTCAAAATGAGAAATTAAGATGTGGAGAACAAGTAATTTCCCTAAGGCCATGTAAGACTACCTGTGAGGCTATTATGAAGTTATTTGAATGTTTGCTACAGCTGATAGTGCTACCTTGCAGTAAATATCAGGAGATCAGGCTGTGCTGGGTCTCACAGCCCATTTGCTCTCCAGAACTGGTTGAGCTCCTAGCAAAAATATGCCTCCTGAGACCTCTTCCTCAAACAGGAGGTAGAGAGCCTTGTGTCTGAGCCACATGTGAATCATTAGGTTTTCATTTAAACATTGGAGTCTGGAAAAAATGTGAATGGGCCATGGAAACCCGTGGGTCCAGGATTTGTCCCTGTGGTACTGACTCTTAAACTCTAGTCACCTGCATTGGGTCACTACACAATGAAAGCAAATGAGAGGTAGTGTGCTATTGTTGATGCTAGCTCGTGTACTTGCATTAACCCTAATCATAGGCTCACTTAACAGTATAAGTCAGTCATGCTTCTGATTTCCTAAGGAAGCATAAAATATGCTAGAGCTGGGGCATTTTCTTTGTTTTTGTATGTAATATCTGTCTTCTTCTGTAACACAATATGGATATGCTCCTTATTTCAGACTTGTGAATAAAGGCTTTCTTGTAATTTTTGTGGTTTTTTTTTTTTTTTTTTTGAAAATGCATCTGCCACTAACCAAATGTGATCCTTTAAAACTCTGCTTACCATTTGGAAACTCAAAAACAGAAAGCTGCCTGAGAAGACAAATTGATGCATAAACCTGGTGTTCACGCTCATTCTTTCCAACCCTAAGCATAATTTACAAGTTTGTTCCTGTTTTGTTGTAGTGTCTTTCTAATTAGAAATAACCAAAGGATTCAGCTAACGTAACTGTAATTATTTACCTACGTACGGGTGGTGTTTGCAATAGTAAGTTTTTTCAGAATCTCACCAAGTATCACAAAAAGAGAAAATTACCATTAACTACGTCATTCTAAATATTTAGGGAGCAAGGAAGAAAGTCAACAAGCAAAAAAGGATGTTGTGCCCGTGTTCATTCTCTTTGTAATCACTCATTCAAGTCCATTCTTGTGGTATCTCTGCCACCTTGATCCTTTAGAATTAAGTTGGAGCTTCACCACTGTAGCATTGACAGCAGGATGGATTTCTCTAATGTTAAAATATCAAATGACAAAATGAGTTTCTGTAGTCTGAATTTCAGTGGTGATGCATGCCAGCACATTATTGCAAATAAGCTCAGTTCAGTTAAAAACTAAAAAAAAAGTTTTTTTTCTCTCCAGCAAGTGCTGTAATGGATCTTTTCTTGGTTATCTCCTGCAAGTAGGTGGTATAGAGGTATTGTTTTATAAGCAAACAACTGAAATTGCCCGTAAGATTTTGATGTTGAGAGAAGAGATTTGTTATACTCGTTTAAACCCAGTGTTATTTTCTTAAAATAAGTTCTCATATAGCAAATTCAAAGTGGCATGGATCCAATGGAAGGTGCAACCAGTTCTTTGGATATAAATGTGTTAAACACCAGAAAGATTGTTTATTCCTCTCATGACTTGCATGTTTTAAATCAAAGCTGAATGTCTTCTCCTTTACTTGTTAGTGTTTTGCTATACTTCATGATGCTCAGGGGCTGTTTGACATCATCTTCTTATTCGCAGCTTCCTTTGATGGGGAGAAGCATGCCATCAATCTTCCTTCTGTAAACAGTGCATCGTTTGTCCTACGTTTCTTGGAGAAACTCTGCCACAGTCTTCAATGCGATAATCTTTTCAGTAGCCAGCCTTTCAGCCCTTACGTGGGGTGTGCACATAGTCCCACGGAGTACGATAGGAGCAAACCAGGTACTATTAAACAACTGTTGTTTACAATTACTGATATTTTTGAGAAAGTGTGGTTACTATATGAAATTTAACATTTTAATCTGCTTTGCTATAACTTAAATTGACTGAAATGAATACTCTTCAGTTCTTAGTGGATTAGTTCCAGAGCACAAGTGCTGTGGCAGGTTGGGATAGCTCATACCACATGTGCAGAAATCATTTTGTTCTGCTAACTCTTTCTTGCGGTCAACTAGGAAATGTATGTATTGTACCACTGGGTTACTAAAAGAACAGACTCAAAACTTCACATTTTGCCTGTTCAATTTATGTTTGAATCATAAAATAGCCTTGGAGAAAGATGCTTACTACCTTATAAGAAGGGGCTTGCTCTGAGAGGTGATTCAGTTCAGCCTATCCTACAACATTAAATAGTCTTTTCTTCCTTCTTTGTTCACCTTGCTCAGTGGCAGCTCCAAAATTTTAAATTCTGCAGCATACGGTCTAGTAGAGAAGGTGGGTCTTGCAGCTGGCTGCTTGTGACATTTTATGTGAGTTTTGGTTCTCTGGGGGTATATAGAGTGAGAGGGAAATAACATGCTCAAGGTCTCCCATCAAATGGTTTGCAGTGCTGGTATTACAAGTCCCAGTCCAAGGGTTATCAGGAGCCATAGCTGAGAAAGCTTTGACATCAATGCAATTTCAGCTGCTTTAGAAAATAAAAGTATTGTGGTTTTGGTATTTCGTTTTTTATTTGTTTTGTTTTGTTTTTTCCAGTAGAGAAATTGCATTTGTTTCATTTCATTAAATAAAAGTCATTTGCTTTAATACTTTTCAGGAAAGTAGCCTAAATTTGGAAATTTGGATGATGACAGTATAAACTAAGCTGTTACTTCAGCTTTTGAAGTTTGTATTGAAATGACGGATTCTATGTGAAATGGATTTGTTACCTGGTGAATAACTTGATGTATGTTTTTGCTTTTGTGCTTTGAGTTTCCCTGTGAACATTTTTATACCATAATAAATAGGTGATGACTTTCCTCTTCACAGCAAAAGAAGAAATACCTGAAAACGGAAGTGTTAAACGATACTCTCAGGACTCTCCACCATACACCGCTCCTCTTTCCCCTAAGCTTCCGAGGAGTGATGCTCATCCATCTGAAGGTGATTACATTGTGTTGGTATTACATATGAGGATTACATATGATTTTAGTATTTCTAGTCAAAAGGACTGAGTACAGTATATGTCTCTGGTCTGTCTATAGTCCTTGACAGCTCAGAGTGGAAGTATTTATTGATCAGTGGCATGGATTTTGTGCTTACGGATGATCTACTGCACGTTCAAGAAGTCTTTCTCCTAAGCATGTCAGTCTTTTTTGTGAAATCACTCAGGCAGATAGGTGACATTTGAATCTTCCTGCTTCATGTATGGCTATTTAGTAGAAAAACAATTCCGTTGAAGTGGATTAGGAGATAAATTGAAAGCAACTCTAATAACTCTTGGCTTGGGCCAATGATTGTAAGAGCAAGGATGTGTTTTGATGATAGAGTTTAACTGAATGTATGGCTAGCTGCCCCTGGAAGTTGCCCTGCTCCTGCTTTCCTTACCTCCTTGTCCCTGTAGTGCATCCCATGCCTCCCTGCTGATGGGGTGACAAGCTGACCCAGTGAAGCACAGAAAACATTTTGGCAGAGCTAGGAGATATTTGCAGTTTACTTCTCTGCACTGACTCATCATGGACTCAGATGAGCGCAGGAATGGGTTGGATGAAATGCAGCCGTGGCAGGGACTAGGGCAGAGGAGCCTCTCTGTGCAGCTGACTCCAGGACAAGGAAAGCTTTTGCCTGTGCCATGGCTGAGGTGCAGTAGCTCGTTGTGCCGATTTGTAGTCTGCCTCAGATGTGAAGTGTGTCAGCTTAAACCTCACAGAGAGACTTAGGAAAGAGTGGTTTTACTCTGCTTTTGCTATTTGTCAAACCATGGTAACTTGTTGATGTGACTCATCCCATCTGATAGATACTTCCTATTGCTGCAGTGTATTTGCATAATATTTCCAAAGGCTTTTGAGATTAGTCATTTGTTTCTTTTTTCTTTTTTTTTTTTTTTTTTTGAGTTACTGGAGTTTTGTCATTTAGCCTCAGTATGGGCAGAATAATCTCTTTTTCTATGGAGAGTCATAGGGCCACGCTTAAATCAGAAGAGGATATCAAATTAAAATGTTAAAGCTTATTAAAAATGGTTCTTCTTACAATTTAATATAAACACAATGTATTCACTTCAATGATGTAACCACAACAGAAATATAAAAATTGTCAATGCAGAGCTTTCTCTGTGTTAAATAGACCCTGGTTTAGGTCTAGAACATCTGTGCAATTAAATCAGATATTTCCAGTAAGAAACTGCATGAATAACTGTAAAACACTTAATTCTACTGAAATTAAGTTGTTTAAATTGGAGATAAACAGATGTCTTAGACCTGCATTCTCTTACAAGAAATCTCCGTGTAAGTAAGTCGGCATGCATGTTATACCCTGATGAGCATTTTGATACTGAAACCCTTTTATAGATGAAGTCGATGTATTCCTTCAAATTCATTTTAATATCAATAGTTTATTGTAAAATGCAGTTACTTGGATTGGAAAAAAAAAAAAAGGTCTGAGTTTGTACTGTGTGTATTTTGAGAGGCAAAGTATTCTCTAGTGTTGTGTGTTTCTCATTAGAGCAATGTCCTCTGCTGAAAATCTGGAGGTAATTTCATAGCGGTCAGTCATGGGCTGGTTAGCAAGAAAGATCTGCCCCTGAAATGTTCTGGCTCCATTGAGACACAGTTGTCTTGAAGGAGTTGTTTTTGAAATACCATTTGAACGCAAAATGGAATAATTGTGGGAAAGGGTCTTTGAAACAGCTCATTTTCCTTCTGATCTACTCATAGATATGTTTTGCAGATTTTGCTGTCATTTCTGTTCCATTACAGTTTCTTCTTAAAGTTTTGAAAGATAAGAGAAGGGAAAGAGAAACAACTCTGTCTCCCTCCCCTTGAAAACAGTGTGTTCTTTACTACTGTAGCCAGTTACATCATGCAGTTATGTATGAAGCAAAACAACTAGCTTATTCCCAGAGGAGCTTCAAGAAAACAAAACGTCCAATTCCTTCTAAGGCCTTCAGTCTTTAGCAGTCTGTTGTCACCCTCACATTTGAAACATAAGGCATTTTACTGGCCTCTTATACATCTACCCAGATTTCAGGTATTCTGCAGTGGAACCTCCTGAGTAACAGAAAAAAACTTGTTCTCATTCCATCCCTCTACTACTCACATCTGCTCCAAATGTCGAGGTAGGAAAAGAGTCATTTATTGCTCCATTGATTGCAAAGCTGTATTTGTCAGACACCAATACTGAATCAGCTCTCATACCTGTTGACCGTGCCTTCAACAAGACTGCTGTTGGGGTTGGTTCATAGAGAAGCTAGATGGACTGAAAGGGGGCGGATTGGGACAGTATTGCTGCTGGACCAAAACACCTATTTTAAAAGATGATCACCCTGTGAAGTATGCCAGTGTTCTCACCTTGTGTATGTGACCTGAGGAGTTATGTTAAGATAAGCTTAGGATAACAAGGGGATAGTAAGGACAAGGGGAAATGGTTTTAAGTTGAGGGAGGGAAGATTTAGGTTGAATATCAAAGGGAATTTCTTTACAGAGAGAGTGGTGAGGTGCTGGCACAGGCTGCCCAGGGAGGCTGTGGATGCCCTGTCCCTGGAGGTGTTCAAGGCCAGGTTGGATGGGGCCCTGGGCAGACTGGTCTAGTATTAAATGGGGAGGCTGGTAGCCCTGCCTGTGGCAGGGGGGTTGGAGCTTCATGATCCTTAAGGGTCCCTTCCAACCCAAGCCATTCTATGATTTTCTGATTCTAAGCTCAAATGCTAGTGTCTTGGGAAACAAGGCAGAGTTTCTCTTTGCCATCCCTATTTACTGTTGCTTAATTAGGATCTATAGCATCAGAAAGAAACCTGGGATATAGTTGGAGTAAATGCAATTAAATTCTGTTGTAACATAATCAATTTAAAACCCTCTATGTCTTGAGAGATCATGGAAAGAATTACATAAAATGATTATTTAAAGGACATATTTGGGATCTCTGCTTGATTACTATAAAAAGATTTCTTTGTAAGACATTGCATGGAGTTGGCTGATATTTGCTGAAATAGTCCTGTTGAAACTTTCTGGTGTGGAATATTGCTTCCAGTATTTCATCTTACCTTTAAAAACTTACGAGGTCTCAATCTACAAGTTTTGGGCTCCTTCATAGTGCTTTTCTGTAGCCATTTGAAATACTACTTCTGTCTTTCATTCTTGCACTGAGACTTCATTTGGTGGTCTCATTCTCTACTGATCTAATTTTCTCATTTGTTTCCTTTAATATTATAGTGCTTATCATTGATTGTATCTGTTAGTATCTCTGAAATTCTATAGAAAGATGGCTTTTGCTTTCATTTTAGCAAGTTGCTGCAGCTACTTCAAGCCGACAAATAAAAGTTTGCTTTCTCTAAAAACCTCAGTAGCCACTGCTTTGCTTTTTTGATACAGATCAAACTAGAAAGTTTATCATTATTGTCTTGGGGATTGTGTACTTGAAAGAGAAGGGCTTGTGGACTTAAAAGCTTCTTTTTGCCACGAGTGTCGTGTTTGATAGAAGATGTTAGGCTGCATTGCATGTCTTGCTTTACTGAATTCACTAAGTAGGGAACCGGTTCTCCGGGTGTCTTTGTTCCACTTTGGGATAATGTTGCCTGAAGATCATAACTGTGAAATACACCTCAAGTTCATCACTAACCTCTAGTTTTATACAGACTTCAGGAGAGAGAATCTAATTGCTAATGGAACAAGTTAAATGTGCTTAAAAAGCTCTCTGTGGGCTTTTTCTTGTTGTTTGTTTGCTTGAGGAAAATACTCTTCCTTTATTTAATTCTGGAATTTTCCCAAGAAATTATTGGAAGTTGTCATATAAGAAGGGTAATAAAGAGCATATTCTAGGAACTTGTTTCACAGATTGTACCAGTTACCCCAAAGAATATGCTGCTCCACTAGCATATGTTTTATAACTTTCATAGAGTAATTTTCAAGATGGTAATGTGGAGTTTACACTTCTGTGAACCTGTTAGCTATATTTTCCAGCTCTTAACTCTCTTGCCAAAGCAGCATTTGTTTCATGCAGATTTTTGCATCAGGCTTCCAACTTCTTGCTCAGGCTAGATGTTGGCCTAGTGCAAGTGGAGCTGAGAACATACAGTGATGAGAGACTGGAGTGGTGTTCCCATTGACATTTAACTACTCGTAGATGCAGCATTGTGATCAGAGTGTATTGTGTTAGTGTGCATGTGAGTCTAGGATTTACAGCCTTCTGCAGCTCTGCATGTAGTCTCTTCAGTTTTTTGTGATGGCTATTGTCTCTGAACATATGGAGATCTACAGATGATAATTGTCCTCTTGCTTATGAAGTTAGAGACTCCCTTTACTGTGTAGAACAAATTAAACAATTGCTAGTTAACATGAGACTTTTTTTATGTTAAAAAAATTCTTTTTAAAATTCTTTTTATATTTATAAAAAATATAAACATAATGCACTCTTAAACAGATTCTCAGAACGTAACCATTGAGAAAGATAATGAAAATGCTTGACTGAGATTGCATATGTGTTAATAGTAATATCAGACAATGAAAAAAAATCAAACCTTATGTCCACATCCTGCTCATAATATTTAACACATACAGCTGAGATGATTTATGGAAGATTGTCTCAAATTTGTCTATCAGACATTTTACTGGAAATTTTTTAATGTAGTAAAGGACCAGTGATTACTTGAGAATGACTATTCTGCAAGTAAGTCTTGTCTCACAGGAGATTTGTTAACAGGCTTGGAGCTTGTTATTATCTTCAAGAGAACATAGCAAGGAATTAAATAACAAAGCTACAAAGTCCATCGTTTTGAACAGATCGATGCTTTTGTTTTCTGTAGCAGAAACGTTACGTATAGAAGAAAACAGCACTTCCAAAGAGCATTGCTTTTCTGAGGACTCTATGGATTCTGCACTTAATTCAGTAAATCTGTCAAGCCCGACCCGTCGAAATTCCACTGAATATCGTACTTCGGGGAGCGCAGCGTATTACAGGAATTCTTTTCAGCCAGTGACTGCTACCTCAAATTCAGCCCCAATCCTGCGCCGGCTGTCATTGAGCTCTGCTGGGAACAGCAGTTACTACGAAGTCAGTAGGAATCGAATACAGAGGAGGATTGAAGGTATGCTGTATGCCTAAACTTTCCAAAGTATGTAACAGCTTTTATGAACATGTGAAGTCCGTAAGTTATGAACAAAGAAGTTCTTTGCCACAGAAAATACGTTACATATGGAGTGAGATGTTGTGCTGTTGCCAAGCACGTCAGGCTTGCTAATGTAACTTCAAATGCAGAACTTAAGCCTGCTAGAACTAATACCATGGTGCAAGCCAGAGGAGTCTTGTCTGCTGCACTTTCCTCTCACTGCTGTCATGGACCCTGCAACAGGCTGGATTGGGCAGTGCTAGTTAAACACAGCTTGCTTCCTCAGCATTTTATCAGTTATTTCTGTATTGCTGATATACAGATACAGGGTTTCCTCCTGTTCCTCTGCACAGTTGAATTTCCATTTGCCACTTTCCCAGATACTGGAACCCGGGAACCAAACACAAGTCAAACTAATCCCTCTAGGTATGTCATAGTGCTGGTTTTTATGTTGCTGTAATTATCTGCAGTTGTATAGGGTATTTAAGACAAATGGAACTGTTTGGTATTATGGTTTGATACATGAAGGAAAATAAAGCATCCTTTATTTTAATATATGACAAAGAATGAATAATAAAAGCCTATTGTTAAGAATGTCGTATGTAAAATGAAATGTGTTAGTCCTGTATAGACTAGTGATACTTCTTCTTTTCACAATATTCTTATGCTGAAAGCTGCAAGTTCCACAACTGGACCAGATCTGAATTCACTTAAAAGGGAACCTTCAAGAATATTGAATAAGGATCCGTCCACCTGGTCAATAGAGGAAGTAATGTGTTTTGTGAAAGAAGCTGATCCGCAGGCACTAGCTCCACATGCTGAACTCTTCAGGAAACATGTATGATGCATATCCATTCTGTTCTACTAGATGTCATGTATCACATTAATCTTCTAGAATACAACTTTGATGTCTGTCACTGTATTTCCAATTGAAGGTAGACTCTGCTCACTTGTGTAATAGAGGGAGGCTGAAAAATTATTTTTCCACCTGAAAATCCTCCTGCAGTATGTTTTCTCTGTGTTCCAGCCTCGCTAGACTTAAGATAATATGCATTGCTTTCCAGCTGGTACGAGGTAGTGTTATACTGGAACTCTTACATTGTAGTGGCCAGCTTCCAAGGCACCTTGTCACTGTGGTACATCTTGAGAAGCTGACATTCTCACCTGCAATATGGGGTGCTTGTCTTTTATAGGTGACACTTCTCTAAGGCAGTCTGTTTTGTAGATGGATTATCCCAAAGCAGAGAAACTGTTGTGCCTTGTTACCTTTGCACTTGGTCATCAATACTAAAATTCAGAGGTTGAGCTGAAATATTCGTCTGTTTTGACAAAGAACATGGAGTTTTGTAGGATCTAACTAGATATTGTATTTAGGGAGATAAACTGTAAACACTGGTTTCCTTGTGTTGTTTTTGATCTCCCTTTTCACTGTGCTTTTGTATGGCAAGGTGTTAAGCAAAGAGCTGCGTCATTATTTCATTTTATATTTGGCTCTCCAAAAAGAGGTTGGCTTTCTCTTTAGTAGTATTTTGCCCCCATTCTGCACCAGCTCCTACTAACAGTTAAACTCTTTCACAGTAAGCTGGATTAGAAGCAAAATTCAAAGTAACTTTTAACAAAACTTCCTGTCTTATGTGTTATTCTTAGTTGTGTAACAAGACTAAATGTCGCTTGTTTTGTCAGGTTTATGTTTAAAAAAAACTAAGAATAATTCTCTTTATGGTGTTTTAGGGAACTAATTGCCTGTCTGCAGTATGTAATGCTACTAAGAGCTTTGGACTGTCACATTTCAGCAACTTTTCAACCAGGCAGTTGAAATCTAAGTTGTCTTCAGTCTTGATCCTAACAATCTGTCTGCTTTAACCTGGCTGTAGATCTGTCTTATTTCACAGCTTCAGATGGTCTGTAACCCCTTCCTCTGAGTGACTGCATGCGCATGCCAGAATCCTCCCACAGCTGTGTTCAAGGTTCAGTGCAAGGCCTCCGTGCTTGGATCATTTAATCTCTAACTGCACAGACCTTCCTTTGCAGCCTTTTTTCTCTCCTTGACCCATTCACTTTTTTTCTCAGCTGGTACCTATTTTGGGGGGCTGTTTGGTCAGTTTCCTTTACGTACTGTAATTTCGTTTAGTATCTCACAGACCTTAACCATACAGTAAAAATACTACAATAAATTCACTTTCGGGGCTGTGGGTAAATATCACATTGCAATGTTACTGCCTCGTATATGGTAAATGCTTTTTTACTACCTTCTCAACAAATATAATGTAGTTTTCAGAGTTAGCGTGCAGATTGTTAAAATAGTTGTGTTGTGTTTGTTCTTTTCCTTCTGCAGGAAATTGATGGAAAGGCACTACTGTTACTGAGGAGTGATATGATCATGAAATACATGGGATTGAAGCTGGGGCCCGCCCTGAAGTTGTGCTACCATATTGAAAGACTTAAACAAGGAAAGTACTAGTCGAGTGGGGGACACTGCAGAGTGTGTGTGTGTGTGTGTGTGTGTGTGTGCGTGCGTACCACACTGAGCTCTCAGGTTAACTGCCATCACCTTTATTTAAAAGTCTTTTGCAGGTGTAAGTTATCTGTATTTTTTTGGAAGTTCTTTCAAAATGTGAAAAAAGAGGGAAAAGATGTATTACATTCTAGTGTTTAGTGAACTGTTTCAGCCAGCTTGCAGAGAGGGACAGTTGGTAATGGGCAGGTTGGGTAACAGCGCCAAAAGGCACATTCTCTGTTGCAGACTTCAGCAAACATGTTCATATTCAGAACCAAAACAGCTGAATCCCGAAGGGAAAAACAAAAACAACATCAGATGTTAATAATTTTTACAGGGATGGCTGTGAACTTTTACGTTGCAAGGAAAATGTAAAATAGAAGATCTAATCTCAGCAGTGAATACCGTGCCTGTTTCTCCAGCAGAGTAATACTCAGCTAGATTATTCTTCATAGATTTCCATAAAGGGAATAGCCGTATGAGCAGTTCTGGGGGGAGGGAGGTAAAGGAAGGGAAGGGTTACGGAGGAGAGGGCTTCAAACAAATCTAAGCTTTTATAAAGTGTGATTATCAGTCCTTTGGTAAGTTACGAGGACAAATGTAGGGTATGTTGTCAATTTATGGTGGCAATAATAGTTCTGTTTCATGGAAGGGCACATTGGCTGTATAAACAGCCTGTTCTGAGACAGACAGATTTGACCGGAGTAACACGTCCACATTTTAAAACATTCCATCTTTTTGCTAAGTTTGTCATGGATACAGGTCCTCATGCTTTTTATAGATACACGTGTATGTGTCGGGGAAATGCACGTTATATGTATTTGAAAATGCACATACACACTGTATATATGTATTCAGTTTTTAATGTATACTTTGCACTGTGCCAGAGAGAACTGTACAATTTCTTGGGTTTTGTTTTCTTTTTTACCAGTTATTTTAGTCATGTACTACTTTCATTTCCATTAGCACCTGTTTAATTTGTTGTCCATTCTTGGAGTCAGAAGGTGACAAACAATCAAAGGGTAGATTTACTCCTACAGGCAAAATCCCTGTACTATGCAATCCTCATGGTTATTCATCACTTAACTGAGCCATATATTCCGTTATATTTCTGGAAATACGTGGCTGGTTCTGATGTTTAAGACTTGTATTTCCTTTAAGGAAGTGCCACTGTGTAATGGATAAGCCTGTTTAGGGTAAAATTGGTGCTGTTTATATAAGCTACAACAACCAGCAGTGATAATAAGCCAGTTTGTTTTCACTGCCAATTGTAATATACATCAGGGACAAGAAAATATACTTCTGTGTAGGAAACTGAATGTACTGTATGTAATAGTGCAAGTGACGAAAACTATTTGGTAGGGAAGGTATAGTCCTAAAATGGTAGGTTTTATTATATTTCTTATTGCCTTTTTATATGAAACTATATAGTAAAAATGTATTTTTTACAAATTCCTTTTCTGAAACTGCCTCGCTGTATCAATACTCTGATACTCCTCAGGTTTCAGCAGAGATACTGCTGCAAAATAATGTGTTTTGTGGCTCACCGGCGTCCAAGAGCTTTGTTAGTTTAAGTGACTGCAATACAGTTTTAATTTGGGCTTTGAGGATTGTTTTTATTACTCCATTGCTAGACATCGGACACAAAAGGTTATCTATATTGATTTGTTTTGCATATCTTTTGTGGTGCGTGTGTGCTTAGATGAATAATACAAGCATGTTCTGTATATTAGGAAGAGGTCAGAGCATTGATTGGAAAAGCAGAATATTTTCTCTTTGTGTTTGGAAAATACTGACTTGATCATTGATAAAAACCATATGAAAGTTACAGTTATATATTAAGAAAAACATCATGCCCCGCATGTTGAGTATGTTGTTTAAACCTTACTTCCACCATGATTTATTATGCTGAAGTTCAGAGTTCTGCAGTGTAAAAAGAAGTACTGCTCATACAATTAACTAAACAGTTTTCATTTTTCACATTGCCATTGGCAGAGGAGAAACACAAAGATGTTTAAAATTTCGGTTTGGCCTCTATGGAATGAACTTTTTATACATGGCACTATTATGGGTATAAATATTTGTTCAAGGCCTTGCGTGCACCCGTGTGCGTGGGGGGGTTACAATACCAAAATTTCACCACGTGCTGTAGTGTGAGATTCAAGCGTTCCATGTGTTGTAGCAGAATATATATTTTTTATTCTTTCTTTTCAATGGGATGCTCTTTCCCATCAACAAAAATAAAATGGTTTGTTCATTGCTGCGTGTTTCGTTTTGACACTGTGTGTAAGCAGTGCCTGCGTAGGCAGGGGTAGCTCTTATCTGGCACTAGGCAGGTCTGGACAGCTCGTGTAAACATCTGACGCGAGGAAGTTTCACTCAGAAGGATAACACGGTTTCAACATTGTTTATTCCAAGCAGTTCATATTTGAACTTTGGTTGGTCTGTGCTTTCAAAATAACGATTTAGGAATATATTCGTCTCTTTAGTTTTGAATACAGCATACCGCTGCTTACAGTTTACAGAATTCCCATATAAATCACCAAGGGGGAGAGACAGCTGAAAACTAAAACACTGTGCTGCGTTCAGATGGAGTGATTTAAAACAAAGCAGTCAGTGCCAGTGGGTTTGAACTTCATGTACTTTAGGTTTTATTATTTGTGTTACAGAGAAGTCTGTTATTCTGATGCCCGTTTGCAGTGATCCGCCTGCATTTGAAAAGTAATGTAAATTGGGCTAATGGTAACACAAACACTTTGCAGGCGAATTATGGAACATGGAAATAACGATAGTCTGGAGGCATTTTGCTTCTGATCTTGCTCAAGGGATAGCGAATATCTTTTTGGTGCCTATTCAATACAAAAGAATGCGTGGTGTGTTCTCCTTGTTTCTCTGAGGTACCTTTCTATCAGCGGGGATTCACCTACCTACCAGTTGAATCTGCAACTTTTAGACTCTTGCGAGACTGTGCTATGACTTGTTAGGGTGCAGTAAGGTCTCTTCTATCGGAAATTAAAGTGCTGCTTCTCCAGGAGGAGCAGCATCTCTCACAACTCGTGAAGAAGAACAGTAAAAGACACCAATGTTGCATTGTAAGTATTGGCTCAAAGGATAGAATGTCTTCCCCTTTTTTGTTGCTTTAATAAAGGCACATCATTTTTTACGTCAGCTGGTATTTACAGGAGAAGATGTTCTTCTGCCTGCTCATAGTGTTTGTAGAAACTCTGCTTCCTTTTCGGTTGCCCAGGGACAGTTTGCCCAAAAGCTGCACTAACCTCTGTAATTCTAATGGTAGTTTTATGGGAGTCTGCAGACGTCACCATGCATGTCCTGCACGTGATGCAGAAAGTTCTACTTTTGAACAGCTCAAATATTCCTTTATCTAGGGTAACAATGATCCCTCAAGTAAGGATGGCTAAAATCCTGAACCCTGAACCTGGACAGATGAAACAGTATGGTTATTCATGCCTGTCTTTTCTTTAACTGGAGGTAAAATGGAGATAGTTGAAACACGGGTACACTGTTGAATTAATAGGTTATTTTCCTGCTTAACTCAGAGAGTCACTTTCCCCTGTTCATGTAACTTTCCAGTGGATGAGTTTGGGATCATGCTTTCCTTTAAAAATGAGGTAGTAATGCAAGTTTATTCATACATTTGTATATATGAATCTGTACTATAAGTAGTTTTTAATTTAAATGGCCCAACATCCACAAATAGGGGAGCAGCCTGTGTCTAGCCAACTTGAAGCAGAGATACTGCTTTAGGATGATTTGTGTTATACTATTTCTCCATTCTTTTTCCAGTTGGAGCTGGTTTTCTTTCTGTTCTTCATTATCACAAATTGTCTTAAGCCTGCTCAGTGATTTTGTCTGTACCACTGCATGTAACTTTTATGCCGCTTGCTCTGAACCTACTTGATTTTTAAAAGCTTTTTTTCCCATAGACTTAAAATAGTGATTGGAAGTAATGACTATATAGAAAGCTGTAGAGGAAGTGATGCTACAGGGAAAAACAGAAATACTACTCAGCATAGGCCCGAGGGTTTTTCATTTAAGTACAGTGGGATTTGTACTGACAGCTTTTAGTGTTTCTAACTTTCTCTTGTCTCTGCCCTGTTCTGAGTAAGAGTGGAGGACTGTAGTTGATTCTAATGCAGTGTCATGTGGCTAAACAGATTTGAAAGTGGATAGCAATATTTTGTTCTTTGATTGACAAGCTGGTTATGTAATAGTTACATGAATGTTTAATTCCAACATCAGATGTGTGAGCTTCTGCTGAATTGAAGCTATGTAGAGATAGGCTTAGGTTTAAAAAAAAGAAAGAAAAAGAAAATAGGGCAAAAACACCCCTTGAGATCAATTTTGGAGGTCATATATTCCTCCTCTCTTTTTTTATTGCTTGTAAAACTATTGGAGTGAGTAGAAAGTGCTTGCTTGGAATTGCCTAACAGTGATGCAGGGAGGCAGAAACTGATTCACATCTATTCCTCTAGTGAAATGGTTGCTGCTTTTTGCTCAATCCTTGATTATAATCTTTCGCTCTGCAAAGCTCAGTAACCAGTCCGTAGTCCTGAGATCTTGTTCCCAAACTGGCAGTGCTCCTGCTGCCTGAAAGACCACGCAGAGCCATTTTGAGCCTTTATCTTCTTAAAATCTGAAGTCTGTTGTAAGCTCGCCGTGTTTTGAGTCAGCAAGCAGGAGGCATTTTATGTTGTGATTTATTTATTTTTTTACAGTGGCAACCCCAGAAATTCTTCTTTGAAAAACAACAAACACATAAATTTTAAAACTTTCTCCTCTGACCGTGGCTGCGTAGATGATGGGAGTTCAGTATGTCCTTAAAATATGCCGTTACAGCAGTCCAGCAGGCTTTTAACTCCCTCGCTTACATGAATCATCCATCCCTGTCCTAGCAGATCATTTTGATTAGCTGTAATTTGTCCCATCTGAATCAGAATTAGCTTCCACCAGCTCCATAATCTCCCAGCTCTGCAGTACAAGCAAGGAGCCTTGCCTGAGCTGCTGCTCCTCTGAGCTGTACCTCAGCCCTCTGCCACTTTTATTTCAGCTTTCCCCGTCTATGGCGGAGCTGCTTAGTGCTGATAGTGAAGGCTGCACATCTCTACTTCTTTTCTTGTTAAAATTTGTGAAGACATTCTCATCTACCGAGATTGACTCTTTAGCCTCCGAAATCAAAGCCCTTCCAGGACAAATTGTATGAGCAAACAGATGCCAGCACAAGAGGAAAGGGAGATCACATCCCGTATTGTGTGAACAGACAAATGTGAACAGATGTACAGCTCGATGCTGGCAGAAACGCACTCCTGCCAATGACTCCTTTCTAGTTATGACAGCTGGAAGGAAATGAATGCACCACAAAACCACCATGATAATTGCCATTACCCTGTGCTGGCAGCCTCAGCAGTGAGGTCAGGAATGGGAAAGACAAGGACTCGGCTCCCCTCCCAGGTGGAAGCTGAAGCAAGTCAGCGAAGCAGTTGGAAAACCTCAACAAATAGCGGTGCACCTCAGAAAGCCTGGTGTTTGAATGGGATCTTACTAGATTTCTCCTTTTCTCATGTCTAGAGTGTTTGGTGGTTTTTGTTATTTTCTTGTTTTTTTTTCCTCATGGTTATGTAAGTACTCTGTTCCTTCAAGCACTTGTGTTAATGTTAATGGGAATTTCAGACAGCTCTGAACGCTTCTTCCCTCAACTTCCACCTTTCCAAACCAGAGTTACCAAGTAGGTCTTCCTACCACTGGAGAGCCTCTGTTTTTGAGGGAAGGATCTTTGCATGTGCTTATTGCTCTGTGTGTTTTGAAAAATAAGAAAAGTACTCAGCAGCTTCCTTACTGATCCCTGCATAATGCGTTACTGCTACTGATTTCTTTTCTTGCTTAGGAATGCTGGTGGTACTCTGTGAACAGAGGCCTAGGCTGAATTACCCAAGCTGCAGTCCACAGAGTGCTTTCTTGTCTTTCTGTCTTTCTGTCTGTGTTAAGTCCCTGTGCTCGCATGAACAAAGTACTGGGGAGGGCACAATTAATAAATCAGGGCTCAGTTCAAGCCTAGCCCTGGCTTATGCTTGTGCTCTAGGAGTGAGCTACTAGCTAGGTCATCGTAACAAGACTTGGGATGTCTACCAACACAATTTCTTTTCCATATCAAACTGATAGACAGTGGTGGCTTTTTAGGTGTGTGTTGTTTTGTTTTCAATTGAATGTTGCTTGCTGTTTTCAAAGGGCCAGGGCAATGGGCTCTCAGGTCAGCCAAAAGGAGCTTATTGCTTCCGTAAGTCCTTGCATTCACCATAATGAATTGTAAACTGTCTTAGGGTTTGGCTACAGGAAAAGAACAGGTTGGAGAAAGTTTGAATGTTTTGAAAGAAAACAGAAATGGAAGCCAGGGATGAGTGATAGGGCTTTTTTGCAATAATCATGGGAAGGAAAATTTATGAAGAATGAAGTAATGGAAAACTGAGGAGAAGGAGAAACCAGGTGGAATGCAAAGTTAAACCATTTTGAATTTAGAGCACTGATTGCTGAGTCATAACTGATGACTTTGGGCATTGGTATTGAGCTGAGATTTTTAAGGAGGAAAGTTAAAGATTAGCATTTTGAGCCAGGTCAGGGGTGTAAAATAGTATATCTTGTGTGAAAATGGACTGTTTTCCCCCTTTGTTTTGCTGGTCACCAGTTGCAAAAAATCAAAACTTGTCTTTTAAATGTAGCGCCATATTTGATTGGAGGTAAACCCGTGGGCCTGTTGGTAATTTCAGATACCAAAGACTTCTTGACATGATTTCATCTGAGAACAAAGGCGAGTCATTCCCTGCCTGATCCTTCGGGCATCCTCTCTCTGTCCTTTTAATTGCTTCTTCCTAATTGAATGAGCTGCTGCCACCAATTCCCCCCTGATGTGATTTGTTTTAAAGTTTCACCTGACAAGGAATACGGCATCGGGATAACTTCATATAGCTTTCCATCTTTGTACCATAGCTGTTTCTCATTGTGGACCACGTAAGCATAGTTGACTGAGTTTGGGGTATGAGTGATCTGACCCAATAGCAGCATTGGCTTTACAAAGAGAAGTAGCTCTCTGGGCTCCTTGGCTTTTGTTGACTAGTTTGCCAGTATCTGTCATGGAAGCCTCAGTACCTCTCTCTCTTCACTTCAGCATGTTAACTAATTCATCATCAAAAGTGCCGTTTGTTGTAAGAACGATGGAACAATCCCTTTACTTGAACCCCTAATGAAAGACTTACCTGGCATTTAGGAGGACATGCTTGGGTGTTTTACTAAATGAAGGGGCACTGGCGAAGTCCCATAGTCTACCACACAAGGGGTCTTGCTTAAAAGTCCAGATGTCCACAGTATCTGGCCTCAAAAGTCTATCCCTTGAGAATATTTCTGAGCCCAGATCCCAGTGTGTTGCACACTCTCAGCACTGTCATTTCTCATTTGAAGTGGCAAAATGTAGATGACAGCATTTAAATATTTTCTTTTTCAGTCCTGCTGTGACCCCCTGTATATGAGTATTGAGGTACTCGGCCAGTGAGGCGTATGGTCCTCAGGCTTTGGGACCAATAGAGTAGCTCTGTGACTGCATGGCTGAGCTGTGTGGGGTCTCCAAGGGCAGCCATCATGCCCAGTTTTCCTGATACACACTTAGAAACCTTCAATTAAAGCATGACAAATCCACCTGAAATCTTTATAACTTTGGATGCAGGTGAGGTGTTCTTCTTTTCCCCTTGAGGTCTCAGTAGACAACTAAATGACTGGTGAAGCAGAATCCTCGGCAGTTAATAACTTTCCCATACCTACTGATGGGTCTTGTGGATTGTTTGTTTGTTTGTTTTGTTTTTGTTTTTGTTTTTTTTTACAGTACATAGGTCCTGGGAAGAAGGACCTCCTTTTGTGTTGCGGTGACGCACTCTTTTGTGGCTTTGGTTTGCAAGATGCCAGACTTGGACAGAACGTTGCCTATCATCGCTGGTTCTTAAGCAGAAAAGGATGGGAATGCCGTTGATGAGGAGGTTGTGGGAAGGATGATATTAAAACAATGCAGAAAATGTGGCCATTTTGAGACAGCTGTGGGCTGAGGAGCATTAGTAATCCTGGGAGCGAAGGGGGGCTTGGCATGGGTTGGCAGAGCATTGGGTTCCCAGCACTTCCTTACAAACCTGAACTTCATTACAGTGAAAACTTTTTGCCTGGAAAACAGTACTCCTTTCCAGGCACTTTTATTAAATGCCATCCTGCCTATTGCTCTTTTCATTTTCCCCACTTCATTTGAAAGTATCCTAATAATTTCAGTACCAGGATCTTACGCTATTACTGAAGGAGAGCTTGGGGTATGTGGGCACAAAGCAGTGCTAAATACTTCAGTGGTTAGTAATTTTTCTCTCCAAACATGCAGAAATGATTCAGGTGGTTAAACAACAAGATGGATTTTCCTAGCAGGGGGGTGATACTGGGAATTTAACAACTGTGGAAAACACATTTTCCACACTGAAATTAGGGGATTTGTTTGTGCATGAAGACTGTCCTGAACTGCAGATTTCAAAACTGATGAGTACGTGACGTAGTCTTGGAGAAATAAAACTGTAAAATAAGAGTAGGGGGGAGCAGGTGAGTATAGAAGCAAATTGAAGTGAGTAAAGTGGCAGGTGTGTACAGAAGCAAATGGCGCAAATACGCACCATTCCTGTTGCGGTGGCAGGCTGACATGCAGGAAGGCAGGAGCCCGTCCCAGCCAGATGAAAGTGAGAGCTTTGCCCAAGCACTTCAGCATGTTCTCATGAACTTGAGCACAAAAAGAAACCCAAACGTCTGGCACCAGGATATTATGTGATGTTGTTCTACACTATTTTCATTGTTGGAGATCCTTGGTCAGGGCTGCTGGTGGGCTGAGTATTGCTGCTGGATCACTGTCCTGAGGTGCCTCTGCACAAGTGGAGGAGAGGATTCCCGGCACTGCTCCCTTTGGTGTTCAGCAGCCACTTCTGTAGGATCGTACAAGGCAGTGCTATGTATGCATCTGTGATAGAAGTTGACGCATTTACTGCTCTCCTTCCCTTATCTTTCCAGTTTAATTGGGTTTGCTGCTGAGTCCCACTCTTCCCCACCACTGGCTGTGTCATGGCAGAGGCAGAGCGGGAGGGGGGAGGACGTGTTCCCTGTGCTGAGCCGTGGTGTGATGTTTGTGCCTCAGCTGCCTTCAGCCCAAGCAAGCGCACCCTGTACGTGCTGCCCTGCTGCTCACAATGCCGCAGTTCTCTGGGGTGCATTCTGTGAAGCTGACAGCTTCCTCACTCTGCTCATCGTCTGCTCATGGCAAAGGGCTGCCGCATTGCTTCTTCCTTTCATTCTGTGGCTGGATTCTTGCTAGCTTTAATATAGGTGTCATGTTATGACAGATCTGGAGGTGGCTCTTGGCTTCCACTATCTGTTTCCATCTTCTCCTGTTCCACCTTCTTGAACTCATACTTGCCTGCTTCTCACCTGGCTGTGTGTCTGTTCTATCAGTCTAATTATCACCTGTTTTTATCAGGCTTAGAAATGTCATTCCTCTTTTCACCTCAGTGCCAGGGAACGGGCCAGCTCTGCTCCTGGGGCTGCTTTCTCTGAGCTCGAAGTTGGGGTCCATGGCTTCCTGCAAAGCCCCTCCTTGAGAGCAAACAGATGGGAAGGGATCCCACTCTGCTCTCTCCTCACCTCCTAATAAAACCCACCCGCCAAGTCATTGGGAGCTTGGAGCCAACACGGGTTGCCCTTGAGGGTCAGTGCTGCTCCTTTCTGTCTCTACTTTGCACGTGCCCATCCTTGTAAAACATCCTCCTCCTGCCATTACGGCTTAATGACTTTCCCTTCAACTTCTCAAGAGGTATTAATGTCTCCATTAACAGCCACCAGAAATGGAGGCTCCATATATCACGTAGCAGCTCCCCATCCTTCTCCTGCAGAAGTTTCAGAAGCAGTTAAAATGTAGCCGTGGAGAAAATTAATGGCCCAATGTACAAAATCTGTAATTGCTGCTAGCAGCGAGGAGGAGGAGGAGGTGGAAGTGCTCAATCTTCATGTAATTAAGTGTCCTGTTCTGTGCCCCTGTGCTTCACATGCAAGCAATGGTAGGAGGGAGATGGTACCTAGGTAGGGGCCTTTGCCCAGCGCAGCATAAGGGGAGGTGTTGTGGCATGGCTGTTCCATGCCCACCGCCCTGTGGTGCAGAGCCTTTCCCTGAGCCCCAGCTGCCCCTCCCCTGACACAGCTCCATGCCGTTCCCTCGGGCCCTGTCGCTGTCACACAGAGCAGAGCTCAGTGCTGTCTCTCCTCTCCTTGTGAGGAGCTGCAGCCGTCATCAGGCCTCTCCTCGGGGCCTCGGCTGCTCATCACATACCTTGCCCTCCGATCTGTTTCAGGGCTGCAACAGTCTGGGGCGCCTGCTGGCTGCTGCCTGTCTGTCCTCACACCTGAATTAGCCGTCCACAGTAGTTGGGTGTTCTTACAGTGTTTGTGTGGACTTAAAAAGGCTGCTAAGAGCAGCTGACTGCCATTGTATCAAGGTTTTTGGGGCTCAGGGTCTTAACTTGTTCCCTCAGGGCAGACCATCAGGTCGTGTTACCCTGCGCCTGGCCTTGCCATTGCTGTGGGGAAGCGACAATGGGGACTGGAGTCCTGAGGGACCTCCTCAGCCCCAGCACTGCAGTTACTGGGAGGTGGAACATCAGCGCAGCTTTTTGGGAGGAACAAAACAAAGCAGCAGAACACTTTCAATTAAGAACAAAATGATTTTAAAAAGACAAAAACCTGTCAGATGACAAAACACTAATGAATCCATCAATGCTACGAGCTCTCCAAGCATTTTCAGTTCTGCCAGCTTTGGGAAAAATAAAGGCTTTAAAAACATTGAAAAAGAGGAGTTTGACAGGATTTGATGCTGCGGGTGTGCAACACCCCCTCATTCTTTATACTGAGTAGTCCTTCAGCCCAGAAGAGCAGCAGAATGCCCTTCCTGACCCCTGTTGGTGGGGACACTGAGCAGTGCCCTGCACTCTGCAGTGGGAGTGTCGGCAGAGCTCAGGATGAGGCCCATACCTGGAGATGGCGTTTTGAACCTGGAAGTTGCCTCTCTGGCCAGTTTCCTGTAAGAACTACTGCCACAATCTCCTCTGCCCAAGGGGAGACCTGGGAGTTGTTCGGATGCAGAGGGAGGAAGCGTGGTGCAGTCAGAGCGCTGCGTTACCTGAATGATGGGTTCAGAGCTATGTCTCAGTGGGTGCCCTGTCCCTGTAGACACTCAAGGTCAGGCTGGATGGGGCTCTGAGCACCCTGGTGGAGCTGTAAGTGTCCCTGTTCATTGCAGGGGCTTGGACTAGATGGCCTTTAAAGCCAGCGTGCAGTAGCGCATCTTCAGCTGTCATACACAAGTGCAAAACCATCACTTACCAGAACGTTTATTGTAATGGTACATTCACATTTCCCCATGGACGTGGGCGGCTTGTACACCGTCAAGTAATGAAGTTACATAGTTCTGCTCTTTCATGTGCATTGACTTTAGCCATCAAGACAATTATAAAACTAACAATAAACAATGCCTCCATGTATCTACAGCCAGGCTGGGAAAAAATTAGGCGACTTTTCCTTATCACCCCTCTGCAACCGAATTCCCACAGATTTTAAGACTTTCTCGTTTAAATAACTGCTGCTATTGCTTTCAACACTTTAGAACTGGGTTGTGAGCGTCGGCACAGGGCCGCACCGCTCACCTACCCTCATTTTTGCCACTCCAAGGCTCACAGGGGCGCAGTGCCCCCAGCAGCATACCCCAATCCACTCCCAGGTGGATTGTTACTAGCACTCTGAACATGTGAGGGCGGTTGCAGACTTTGGCCAGGCCTCCTCCGTGCCGCCAAAGCCCTTCAGAAATGACAGAGATACCGCCACCGATTAGCACGTACAAACATTTATTTTGAAATTTCCGTTCTAACCATTATGAAGAATTACATCATCAAAGCACTTTATGGCAGTGAAAATAGCTCTTACCACTCTGACTCATCCGTTACTCCATTAAAGCTGCAAAATGTGCAATCTGCTTGAAAAATAGGTTGCTTTTATTCAGTTTCCCACGAAAAGTCAAAATTTAATAACAAACAAAAAAAAAGAAACCCAGCTTATAGGGACTCTACATCTGCTCCTCTCCCCCTTCCCCAAAAATAACTTACAAAGATAGTTTAAAGTTTTAAATGAGTTTAAAACCAAGTGCATCTTTTTTATTATTTTTTTTTTCCATAATAATCTTAAAATTCTAAAAACCCATAATTTACTTTCTTGGAAAAAAGGCAGCGAGCCGTTGCTTCTTTATTGGAAGAATGTGTATTTCGGGCGAGTTCATTTTCTTTAGCTTTACGCTCCTGTTCTTTACGGGTTTCCTAAGCGCCTCGGCGTTGTCCCGGGGCTCGGGCTGGCTCTTCACGTCGTAGCACTGCAGCACTGAGTCCTGGGGCATGTCCCTTTTGAAGGAGAAGTTTTTGGTGGACACCCCCGACAGGCCCTTGATCTTGCCGCAGAAGATGGCGGGCACGGCGTCCTTGACAGAGACGATGACTTTGGCTGTCTGAGAGGTGCTGACGATCTCGATGTTGTTGCCACCGGCCTTGGGTTCGCAGGCCGCCCTCCCGGCCGGTTCCACCAACCACTTCTGTGGCGGCCGCAGGAGCTCACCTGGCCCTGGGGGCCCCACCACCCTGCCCTCCACCTTGCCTGCAGCCTCCGGCGCTTTGGAGGGGGCGAAGGGGGTGGCCGGCTTGTCCTGCGGGCTGCCCTCGGCACTGGGCCCGCTGCCGGCCGTCTCCCCGTGGGGCCCCCCTGGCTTGCGGCACGAGGAGAGAGACAGGTCCAGTGCCCCGTCCTCAGGGGATGGCGGTGGCGGGGCAGCCTCGCAGGCCCGAGGCATGGGCGGGCCCTTCATGGAGAGGTCCAGCGCCTCATTCTCGCTGCCCATCTTGATGACAGTGTGGCGGTTTAGCTGGGAGAAGTCCCGCTGGTGGACAAGGTCAAAGGGCTTCGTCTCCTCCTTCTCCAGAGGGGTCTGGGTGCCCTTGCAGGGCTGCGGGGTGAAGAGTGGGGGCTTGGGCGGGTCGGTGGCCACCTTGGCTTCAGCACCATGGGGCACGGGGATGGGCACGGGGATAGGAATGGGCACGGGGACGGGCAGGGGCACGATGACAGGGTAGGGCACCAGCAGCGTGGCAGGGGGCACCAGCGGGGAGAGAGGTGAGCTGAAGGCCTGGGGCGGGAGGGCGGCATAGTCAGGAGGGGGCTGGCAGGGGGCCGAGCCCAGGGCGCCCTGCCCTGAAGGGAAAAGGTCCTGCAGGACTGCGGCGAAACCCGGTGTCTGAAAGACGGGCGGCAGCACGGGCTCCTGGCCTGGGCCCGAGGGCTTGGGGTCCAGGAGCTGGGGCTGGCCGACAGGGGCAGAGGCGCCTGGGAAGAGACCACCATGCAGGGGGCTGGCGGGACAGGCAGTGCCGGGGGGCAGCACCAGGGGCGAGTTGAGGTGCTGGAAAACATGCTGCTCCAGCAGGACGGGTAGCGGGACGGGGCCCTGCGTGGTCATGACGTACGGGGTGGCACCACTGGCCGGCATCTGTGGGGCGGCACTGCCAGCCACCTGCAGGTGAATGGGCAGGACAACGGGGCTGTCCCCCAGGCAGATGGGCTGCAGCACGGTGGCCGCCACCTTCAGTGCCACCCCGCTCTGTGACTCAGCCGGGGGTGTCAGGATGGAGGGAGCAGGGACGGTCACTAGCGGGGACAGGGCCTTCTTCATCAGGTCGGCTGAATTGATGTTCCAGGCCTCTGCCGTGATCAGCTGGGCCACGCCGTTCTCTAGCTTGTTGTTGGCCATGGCCGCCGGTGGGCTGGTAACATCCATGGGCAGGTTGGGGGTCTCCTTGTAGAGCTCCTCCATCTCGCAGGGCTTTGGGGCTCCGCAGCGCCACGCTCACATCGCCGTCAGCAGGATGGGGCTGCCAGGGGCTCCGGCACCGACATCGCTTGGCCTGCAATGCAGAAACATGGTTTAGGCACTGCATAAATCTCCTCCTTAACAAAACATTTGCGACTGCCTTGAAAGACCCTGTCGCCAAAACAAGCCCTTGAACGTTTCCACGTTTCAGGGTCACAGCTCCACAACTCATAGCAGTAATGTACACAGTGATGCTATATATACAGACATCCGTGAGTGCTGTACGAAGAGTTTTGAGGAACTTATATTTAGCCGTAAACACAGATAATTTAAAGGACCTGAGGGCTGCCTGCAGTCAAAAAAAACCCTCCCGTATGCCGCCAACCCGAGGGCTTGGGCAGCCCCTTCTGCTGCTTTAAAACAAAGCTCTGTATAATGACAGTGTATGGCAGAGCCCAGAGACAGCGCACTGCTTTAACTCAGCAGAAGCACAAAACCAAATGTTTCTAAATATACATGGCTCAGAAATGTTCCACCGTGGCAGGGTCCTCGGTTCCCCTACAAGAGCTGTTATGTTTTCCTCCCATGAGATTTTACTTAAGTGGGTCAGGCCATTGGTGCAGCACCTCTGACACAGCCTGTCAGGGGTCCAGAGGAAGCCACGAGGATGATCAGAGTGCAGGAATACCTCTCCTATGAAGAAAGGTTGAAGAAGTTGGGCTTGTTCATCCTGGAGAAGAGAAGACTGCGGGGAGACCCCATTGTGGCTTTCCAGTACTTGAGGGGAGCTTATAAACAGGAGGGAGACTGACTTTTTACAAGGGCAGACAGAATCCTAGAATCATAAACGTCAGAAAAGACCGCTAAGATCATCTAGTCCAACTGTCAGCCCATCACCACTATACCTCTAAAAATCACATACCTCAGTGCCACATCTACATGTATCTTGAACGCCTCTAGGGACAGAAATCCTTCACTCAGAGTGGTGAGGCGCTGGCACAGCTGCCCAGAGACGCTGTGGTGCCCCATCCATGGAGGCG
>JAOWBP010084811.1:0-11427 GCA_028571105.1 Tragopan temminckii
TCACCCCGCAGCCTTCTCTTCTCCAGGCTGAACAAGCCCAGCTCCCTCAGCCTGTCCTCGTAGGGGAGATGCTCCAGCCCTCTGACCATCTTGGTGGCCCTCCTCTGGACTCTTTCCAACAGCTCCCTGTCTTTCTTGTACTGGGTTGGATGCCTGAGTATCGTGAAATTTATATGGAGTTTGGGATAAGAGATGGAAAAGTTGCAGTAGGTAAACTGATCTCAGGAAGTCTTCTTCATAATAAGTCTTATATTTCACCATCAGTGGTTTTTTTGAACTTATTTCTTGGCTTTCAGCTGCAGTCAGCATGTAAAGTAGACATTGCTACAATATTGTTTAGCCACCATTTCAATTATCACTGAATTTAGTTTGGTGCTACCTTCCATAGTTGCACAACAGAGGAAACTAAGGATGAATCCTTTGCTCTGAGTTTCTGTATTTTGATAGATATTAATCAATATTGTAGCTCTGGATTTGTGTTGCCACATTAAATGTGCAGTAAAAAAATTACTCTCCCTGTAAGGCAGACAGGATCCTGAAAATTTACATGTTGTTCACCTGGTGTGCTTGCTCTGCATCACAAGATTAAATATGCATCTGAGGCTGAAAAATAAGCCTAGATATATCAACATTTATGCCAGTTACGTAGTAAAAAATGTAAAACGTTTCCAAGCTCAAAAGCCAGTGAAGATTCTGAAACATAGGTAAATGCTCAGAAATAATCTCACTGTGTCATGGTCTAAGCTTATGTGTATTAATTTCTGGAACGGACAGTTGGCTGTATGAAGGACACAGAGAGAATAAGGGTAAAGAGAAGGACAGAGTATTCAGCTTCCCAACTGTTTTTATTTTGAAAAGCTCTTTTCATTTTAAAAAAGTATGTAAGCGTTTGTGATAGGATTTGTGGCAATACTGATCTGCAGATTACCTGGTATAGTACAGCAAAGCAGAGGTGACACAGTCCTATTGCACTCCTCACAGTGACAGAAGTTGAAGCTTTGTGTGAGTAAGGGCTATTTCAACACTTAAATAGTGTTGAGAAACTGTTTCAGAACTCTGTAGTAGAATTTACTGTAATCATACCAGCAATGCATTGATATACACTAATATAACAAAGGTACAAAAATGCACTGGCTATTAAAAATGCTTGCTGATATATTTAGTCTATGCGTGGAGTAGTGGTGTACTGAAAGCCTTCATTCAGTGTAGTAGAATAGCTGGGGCCAGAGGATTGCAGTAATTTTGCATAGCTGCAACAGCTTGCAGACCTTAACAACTTTTAGCAAGGTTGAATCTGAACTGGCAACATGAAGATGAAAGGTCTTACGGTCCGTTATCGATTCCTGGTTTTCTATTGCCTCTCTTCTTAAATTTTGCTTTCAGAGCCCCAGACGGTTACTATTAAAAATCTCCACTACACTAGTAACAACAAAACCAACATCAAAAGCATTATAAGGAGGTTTCAAGCTTAAAATTCAGTATCTATTCCTGTTTCTTAGCGGAGAGTGTGTATTTGAGAACTGTTGGTGATAGGTGGATGGTTGGACTGGATGATCTTGTAGGTCTTTTCCAGTCTTGGCGTTTCTGTGATTCTGAGATTATTTCCACATTTATGAACACAGTCAAGTGTTTAATTCAATTAAAGAATAGTTTGTAACTCTACAGCATGAAAAGTCATGTAAAACCCCAAAAGCTGTGAAAATTGGCTCCAGATCCACTTAGCTCATGCAGCAGAGAATTAGATGAAATGGGAAGGGCAGTTAATGGCAGAAATTCTATGCAACACTAAACTGTAGACACAGAGTTAGCCAACCAGGAGTTACACAGGCCCCAACTGAATCCCTTCTCTACTGTCACAGTGGGCAATATTGGTAGTAGGTGGATACTTGGACTAGATTATCTTACAGGTCTTTTCCGACCTTTGTGATTCTATGGCACACACCCTGAAAACCTGTGCAGTTCCCACCTTGCTACTTGAATGTCTCATGAAATGTGCATGTTGATGGAAAAAACAGTGACCTCTTTCCAGGAGAGAGCTGTCTCTCTAGCTACCCATAAGGATTTAAAAATGAGACTGCAGTTAGGTGATTATTAATCATTAGACTGTGTTGATCATTGTTAGTAAATATCCACCATCAGGGCAGTGTTCACATATTGGATTTTATGCTCAGATCTGTTACTGTCAGCACTGGGTTATCTTTTAACATCTTTGATTCTGATTTTTTTAATCTACATAATGAGTGTATTATTTATATGTAGTTGCGAGGCAGTGCATCCCATCTTACACATGGTGCAGCGACGCCAGGCTGCGTGCTCAGGTGCAGGCAGGCAGAGATTGGTTCTGCATGCTGCCCAAGCTGGCTGGCTGGGAGCCAGGTCTGGCTGGCGGCTCCTAAAGCTGAGTTAGCACAATCTTCTGTCTGAGCTAATTAATCCCTGACCAAATCTGTGTTGTAGCTGGCCAGGTTGGAGCATGAGCAGAAGAGCTAGGATCTGTTACAGCCTTGGATACGCATAAATAAGCCCAGAAGGAGAGCTGGGTGGCAAAACAAATCATCTCGGTGAAAACAGGTTGGCAGCTCTCATTCCGCAGATCCCAAATTGCATAAACTCCCACAGCTTCTGTTATATTGGCAGGGGCTTCCGCTTTCCAGCTCCTTGTGCGGGGTCACGCAGGGTGCCTCGCTGCACAGCGTAGTGCCCTCTGTGCTCTGTGTGTCTGGCGGCGTTCTGCTGGAGGAGCTCTCTGGCTGCTGCAGAGAGAGCAGGATGTGTCCCTGGGTAACACCCCTTGGAATTCTGCAGATGAGATTTGGAACGCGCATGCAAAGTGTTATTCTTACAGCGATATTCTGAGGGAGGATTGAATGTATTCAGGAGGATGAATTTAAGCTGCAGTGCCGTGGCTGGATTCTGTCTAGGTACAGTCGGAACGGAACCAGGAACCATAATGAGAATCTGTGTTTGAACAAGGAGTTTGAAACTGCTTTTTAAAAGATCTGAAAATGTGTTTTTCACTCCCCTGATCTGAATTTGGCAGCAGTGTAGTCCCTGGGGGCTGCCATTTCAATGATAGCTCCAACAGGAGCCCCAGCCTAATGACCTGTATCAAAGCGAGAACAGTGCTGCAGTCAGACATGCAGAAAGCTGCTGCTGCTGGGAGACGCTGGGAGCTGTGGCTGGTTCTTAGAGCCAGTCAGATATGGATTTTGTAGTCAGCTCTGAGCTCTCTTCAGAAAAGGATGCTTTGTTATTTGAGTAGAAGAAGCAAGAGTAAAAGCACAGGAGAATTTACAATGCTTACAGTGCGCTGTGAAAAATCCGGTGCTGCTCATGTTTTTTGACTGCAACTTTGATTTCCTTCATCTATCTTTTCATTTTCATATTCCTTGTTAAAAAATGTTATTTATAGGCCATTTAAAAGGAAATAATTGTCAGTGGCTTAGCTTTCAATTATTAAAAAATACAGTGATTTTCATTCCTAAATTAATTAGGGCAGTATTTTCAACGTTTGGCAATCTGGAGTTCTTGCTCTCTAAGCTCTCTGAGGCATTTTAGACTCTTTATTTTCAAGCGCTTTCCTGGATAGCCAGTGCTGTATATTTGTCTTAGCCATAAGCTATAGAGAGGAGAGATGTATCTGTTATTTGTCTTAGTCTTGAAAGAGATCAGAAACATTCATCTGTCAATCAGGGAAGTCACTTACGGCACTCAGACTGAGTGGAGTTAGGGATGTCCTTCAGGGTAGAGTAGCTTATCTGGAGTATATTTACTATTCACTTAATATGTTGCATGTAGTTTGGCTGCCCAGAGAGGACCTGGAGTCTCTTTCCCTGGAGATATTCAAGATCCATCTGGACAGCTATCTGTGCGACCTGCTGAAGAGAACCTGCTTTAGTAGTTGGACTTGATGATCCCCAGAGGTCCCTTCTTACTTCTGTGATTGTATGATTCTGAAGTCTAATATGCTGCTAGTTCTCTAATGATATTTATTACCGTCAGGCAAGACGTAGATGGGTATTGCCATATTTATACAACTGTAATGTTAAACTATATGCTTCTATTGCTAGGTGCATCTTGTTTTTTTTTATAGAAGAATTAGCAGTTGCCACACCTATGTTGTTATAGCATATTCAGAAAGAACAGAAACTTCTTTGGCCCATTAGTTTACTCTCAATCATTGAATAGTACAACTCTACTGTACAGCAGGTATAATTTTACTCCTAAGAACTAGCCACAGGAACAACCACAGGAAATTTGATAAGCTTAAATACAGTTTTTTCAGTGGTCTTATTTGTACTTTGATAACATGTTAGATGTTTGTTTTAGAAAAGCAATTATTAGAATTTTTTATTTCTTTAAAAGTTGCTTTCTCCATTGGAAGCCAGAAGGACCCACACAAAAGTTAGGACTGCAGGCTGCACATGAAGAAAATGTACCAAACTGTAGAGAAAAACATTTTGTTTCTAATTTTCATAGCTGGTTTGAAAACAGCTTGAAATCTGCAGTCTGTAAGATGTGGTCTGAAGTAGGTCACACTGGGCTGTTCATGCAAAGGACTACTGCTAAGTTTTGCCCCACTTCCCTCCCTGCAGCGTCTGTAGGACAAAATCACAGCCTTTTGTCCTTCCATGTGATGTGACATACCAGATGTGGTCCTGCTCTATGGCTTATGCACACAGCTCACTGCTATGTCTTCCAAAAAAGTTACAAATTAGGTTTTCTTGTTCTGTTCTAAAGGGAGAGATTCACCCAGAAGGTGGAACAGCATGTAATTTACTGTTCACCAATTTATCCAGTAGGTTGAACAGCATGTGATTTACTATTCACCAGCTTACCCTTTGTATTCTGTTTCACATTTCTTTCTTAAACATTTTGCTTCTTAAAAGCTTCTTCCTTGTCTGTGGTTACAAGTATTAGAAACTGGTTAGCTGTCAGTTTGCTTCTACATTTTCAGGTCCTCGCTCATCCTAACTCTTTCCACCCAATCCACCCGATCTGGATTTCAGATAAGCAGCTTAAATAAAGTATTAGCTTGGCTTTCATGTATAAGCGAGCATTGCCAGGATGCTTCCACACCATGCTGTGTGCCACTGGACCTACTTAGTACAAAGGCTAATGGATCTTGGCATGCAGTTACAGGCAAACAGGTTAACAGGATCCAGGATCCAAATCAAAACTGTGGTAGTTAGCTGGAAAACATTCTACTGCTTTCTGCCCAGATCTCTCTACTCCTCTCTCAGATACAGATTAATTAATACAAGTAGAGCAAGGGAAAGAGGTGAGAATCACCAACTGGGTTTGTGTTTACAGTTTCATTGTTCAGGCAGCTCACAGTTTAAATAAACCTGTACAGCAGTCCATAGTCCTTTCTGCTGATATTTCTGTGAAGGAAAGCAAAATACTCTTTGTGAAATGTTGATTACTTAATATACTCCCTACAGGAACTCAAGATATTAGAGTTACTGAATGCACATTCCTTTATTCAGTGCCTTTGTTAAGTGCCTTAAGCGCTGGAACAAACTACACAGGGAGGTGGTGGAGTCACCATCCCTGGAGTGTTCAGGAAAAGAACAGAAGTGGCACTTAGGGACATGGGTTAGTGGACATAGTGGTGATGGGTTGGTGCTTGGACTAGATGATCTTAGAGCTCTTTTCCAACTTTAATGATTCTATGATTACGTGATTTTCCTAAAGAGGAAAGTCAAAAATATACTGATGAAAAAATTGCACAGGATTTTCTTATATGCAGCAATCAAAGTACTACTGGTGTTGTCATTATCTCTGGAAGTATTTAAGGCCAGGTTGGATGGGGCTCTGGGCAACCTGATTTAGTAGTTGGCAGTCCTGACCTCGGCAGAAAGGTTGGAACTAGATGATCTTTGAGGTCTCTTCCAAGCCTTCCTACAACGAAGGAGGAAAACAAATAGAAAAGAAAATATAGTGAGACATATTGTAAGGTGGAGGTAGGATAGAATAAATAAAGATATACATTTAACATCTGCCAGATGCAAGGATAAGCTTGCTGATTCCCTGGTCATTTGCAAAACAACTTCCCACTTGCAGGAGATATTATAAATGATCAGGTTAATGTGATAACTGCACTGGTCAGTGGCGTCTTACCATTTAATCTTAGGGAACAGAGTGTTTACGTGTCTAAAAAGCTTGTTGTTTTTACAGATAAATCAAACTGTTTCCCTTCTGCTTTTATCCTGGAATATTTTTTAGAATGATAAAAAAATAACACAGGGACTATTGGTGCTACTTTGACTTGGCGTAACATTTTTAATTGTCACATTCAGCTGCAGTTCCTTTTTTTTCCTGTCAAAATCCCTACATGTAGTTGCAGTAAGCAGTTAGCTGGGGGGAGGATTTAAGAAAGGAACCACACCAAAGCTCCTCTCTACAGATTTTAGATTGTAAAATCAAAGCCAGGGAGCGCTGCTGTGGGATGGTCACCTCTGCCCTGGTGCTGCCTGAGTCCATCAGCCTTCTGGAGAGGCCACTTTCCTCAGGGGCACTGGGACCCAGGTGGTGCCCCTGCCCACTGCTCTCTAAGCAGGCCTTGAGGAAGGCTGGGAAGAGCAGCCACAGACCGCCGGCAGTAGGAGCAGCTGCAGAGCGGCCAGAGCAAGTGACCTTCATGTAGCTATCACCGGGCGTTCTCTGCCTGGAGCTGAATGACTCTTGTTCTGATTTTCTCCTTTCCTCCCTAACTGACTCTTTGCATCACTTTTGCTCTCTGCCTTTCCTTACTTTTCGCTCTCCTGCTTGCTTTCAGGGTCCAGCCTTTCTACCCTTCTCCCATTGCGCTCCTTTGTGCCAAGCCTCCCTGAGATGTGTCCAGGTGGTAATGGCCCTCCGTCTGGCTGTGTGTGCTCTCTCACACACCTTTCACCTGCTCTATCTCTCCAGACTCTCAGATTTCCTGGCAAGTGCCTGATGCTGCTCACTCCTGTGCTGTGTGCACAGTGATGCCATCCTCTTGACTGCTCTGTTTGTCTGTGCAATTAAGGAGAAAATTGCTGTTACATCATTTGAAAAGTTTATTTTAATTCATTGTAAAACTATTTCATTTTAACGTTATGGAATATACTCTTATCCCTGAATTGAGGGTATAGATAGATAAATATTTTTAAAAATCGATTTCATTGCTAAGTGCTTTTAAAAATGTCCCCCTCATGTTCTGTCTTCTCCATCTCTGCTTTGAAATGAATGCACCTACTGGTCCCACAGTCTAATAAGAATTTAACAGTCTTTTCATAATGCGTTGTCATTTCCAGGGCTGTATGTTTCTTCATTGCACTCTTCTTTAGAAAGGAACAAAATGAAGTGCAGTGTTCAGGTGTACATGTTACATAAGTTAGCACTGCGTATTTGCCCTTTATTTTCAAAGTTGTTCAGTATAGTGTTTGATTTTTTTCTTTACTGTACAGAGGGCAGGTTAATTATCTACTCCCAGAGCAGAATGAGTATTAGAGCCAGTAGCTCTTAAAATATGAAAGAAATTGATGAAATACCCTGGGTACTGGGAAGGATTGCAAAAAATAAAAAACAAGGCAGAATTGTAAAAAAGAATAAATTCTGAGCAAATTCTTGTCTGCAAAAAGGAAGATACAAGCTTTAGAAAGTAAGCAAATACTGTAAGATATGTGGACAAAGATATTTGTTTCTGAAAAAAGCGAAGATTGAAATAGATACTGGTAAAAAAAAAACACCAACAACACACAACAGAAGCAAGAGAAACCAAAACAGACAGGTATGTTTGGCCTAGTAGCCCTTTTTTCTTACTAAAATGTCTTACATTCTTATATTCACAGCATCCACTATTCCCAGTGTCACACCAACACTGCTTCCAAGAAGGCTGGCAGGCCCTAGGGCTTCAATGAACTCTTTACTGGGGGTGACAAAGAGTGCTGCAGTCAGCAAGCAATCCCTTGTTCCCTTTGCGCCTGAGACTGTAGGCCTGACTTCTGTAGTGCCTCTGGTTTCAGAGCTGCAAAGCTGCCAAGATAAACATGGTTCTGACAGTGGTCTTTAAAATATGTGACTGAGAAACTAAGTGGAAGAGAAAACAAGAACAAATTGCAACGGCAAAGTTAGACTGAATGTTTTCTGGGTATGAAGCTATGTAAACATTTTCTCTGCATATCCTTTTTCCTGTCATTTGTTTTTCATCATTATTAGGGGAAAGGTCTGTATCAGGCAGAAATAAATTTATATCTGAAAATACTTTTTCTTGTATCGCACGTTTTCCATATCCCAAGCACCAAACTTACCATTCTTCCCCTGAATTCCATCTCACCTGCCAGCTTTTTTACAGCAACTTTTTCAATGTGTATCTTTTTTTTTTTCCTAAATTCCATATTATCTCAATTTATTTTAGTAGTTTAACATCTAGTTACTTGCTTTTAAACCTGTGAGCAAGTGACTGTTGTAATTCTCATATGACTTACTTTCTTTAGGATTTAGTTGAATATATTTGTCTTTCCTACTGTAACCTGTGAACTGTGTGTTCTTTTGGCCCGTTATTTTTTTCACTGAATATATGGCATATGATTAGGATTTCTAGAAATCTGTAGTATTATATATGCTTAGAGCAGTGGGATTCTTATCCGTAATAAAATTCATAGGTGTTGCAGTAGTAATAACAACATAATTAATAAGACTTAAGTCCTATTCTTTTATTTGCTTTTCCTTGTTCATGAGTTACAGCCATGAAATCTGGCAGACTTCATCATAGACATTTGCCTTGTGAGCTAAACGTTTGGGTCCCCAGGGCAGGTCTTTGTGTAGTTCCAGCACTGAAAATGTGCAAATACATGTTAATTTTATCTTTAATGATGTATTATTCTGTATTATTTATTCAGCATTAACACAAAGTATTATTATTAGGAAGCTGTTCTTTCCCCAGGCAGTGTACAATCTAAACATTTGGAGCAAGGCAGACTTACCCTCAGTAGAGGAGGGTGTTGGGGAGCACTTAAACTTACCTACATAAGTGTGTAGGACATGACAGGTTGTACCCAGAAGTGCTGAGGGATCTGGTTGATATTACTGTGGAACCACCCTGGTTCCACAATAACCTTGAAAGGTTATGGTGTCTGTGGCGGGTCCCCCAAAAATAAAAGGAAGCCAGTATCACTCCTGTCTTCAAAAAGGGCAAGAAAGATCTGGGGAACTACAGGTAGGTCAGCCTAACTTCAGATCTTGGGAAAGGACTGAATCCATTTCCTGGGGAGGAATGGCGGCTAAACTAGATGGTGCTACCATTCAGAGGGGCCTGGACAGTCTAGGGAGTTGGGCAGAAAGCAATCTCATGAAGTTCATAAACGGGAAGTGCCAAATCATCCACCTGGGGAGCAGTTATCACAGGCACCAGGATATACTAAATGCTGTGTGTCTGAAAAGCAGCTCTGCAGGGAAGTGTGGGGGAATTTGGTTGGACATGAAGCTAATCATGAGCGAGCAATGTGCCCTTGTGGCAAAAGGGCCCAACAGCACCCTGGGCTACATTACGAGGATGGTTGTCAACAGATCAAGGAATGTAATACTTACCCTTAAGCAGAACTGGTAGGGCCACATTGGTGTGCTTTATCCAGTTCTGGGTTCCCTGGGACATTGGTACAATCCAACACAGAACCAGGAAAATGATGAAGTGATTGGAACAGTATTAGGGAAGAGAAAGCTCAAGGGAACTTATCATTATGAATAAATCTATATGGGGAGGGAATGAAGAAGAGGGAGATAGACTTTTCTCAGTGACAGGACAGGAAAAAATGTGCAAAAATGAAAACACATGAAATTCCATCTGAACACAAGTGTGTGAGAGTGCTCATGCTGGCACAGGTTGTCCACAGGTTGTGGAATACCCACTGTAGAAGATACTGAAAACTAAACTGGACAGAAGCCTGGGCACCTTCTGCAGCTGACTCTGTTAGAGGGTTGGACTAGATGAACTCAAGATGTCCTTTATAAACAGGCCTGTGATTCTGCAACATACAAACCGTTAAGCAAGCAAAGAAACTTTCTGGAACATGAATTATATTCCTCTGAGTGAAGGCTATACTTTTGCTCAGGTACCTAGACATAGAATTATCGAATCGTAGAATGGCCTGGGTTGAAAAGGACCACAATGATCATCAAGTTTCAACCCCCTGATATGTGCAGAGTCACCAACCACTAGACCAGGCTGCCCAGAGCCACATCCAGAGACAGTACAATAGTAATTACTTACTTATATTGTATATAGAATAGTACACAGAAACTGTACTATATAGACTGCTTTCATAGTAAATTACTAAGAAGTTAAAACATAATAGTGAAAAACAAACAAAAAACTGCTTATGCAGCTATAATTAAAACTCTTTTACAAAAGTCATATGAGAAAATCTTCAATTTCTTGATCATGTTACTCTTCTTTCCAGCCTCTGCTTCGCAGGGTACATAGAATCACAGAGTGGTCTGGATTGGAAGGGACCTATAAGATCATGTAGTTCCAACCCCCACTGCTATAGGCAGGGACACTTCCCTCTACACCAGGCTGCTCAAAGCCCTGTCCAGCCTGGGAACACCTCCAGGAAGGCATTCAAGACCAGGCAAATGACATACATGATGTAGTGCTGTATTAAAGAAATAATTCAGGATATTTTTTAATATTTACATTTTATGATCTTGAAACGTTCCAGTGAAGATGAAATTATTAATTTTCTTATTGATTTCTCACTGTTAATTGTTGTTACACTGGAGCACTTGCAGTAGGTGGTTGAGGTAAAATGTGGTGCTGGCCATGTTTTCATAAGAAAACTGAGGCATAAGAAGAATAAGATTTACTTAGTTGAGCTCATTAGTTTATAATTCCAGGTTTTTCAGAATACGTAGTGTTATGTAGCACTAGCTATGACCAACTCCGAGTTTCTGTTGCTTTTAGTAATAGTATCTGATGCTGGTGTTTCTGGCAACCAAGCTTTGGGGTACTCTGTGGTATCAGGTACTGTTAGTGTTACCTGCTAAGCATCTGATTTAAATGAGCTGACTGTCATGGTCTAGGATCTCTGTAGAAGAGGCAGAACCAGCTGCACAGTCTTCAGGCAGAATTCAGCCACCTTAACTTATCTGCTCTGCCTTATTCTGCCCTAGTTGTGATATACCTAGAGGATGATAACCTCATGCTGACATCAGTTACTTTATACTTGCATTGTAGTAATTAGTGCAATAGAAGGAGTAATTCCAGCTTGGGAGATAACTGGTCTTGGCAATAGGAGGCCATACGATCAAATTCTAAGGGTTTTTATTTGCTTAGAAAAACAGAAAATGTTTAATGACAGAAAAGCCTTTTAAAAAGAATATCTTTTATAATTTCTCTTCAAATAAATGTCACTTTTATCTATTATTATATTTAATTTTGTGATAAATTGTGACACAGGA
>JAOWBP010084910.1:0-12983 GCA_028571105.1 Tragopan temminckii
TTTCTGCCCCTCCCCCCACCCAAAAAAAAATAAAAAAAATTTGCTTTTCAGCCTACTTCACTGGCAACTGAAAACTGTAAGATAAGACCTATGAATATGTGAGAGATGTGCAGTTGTTTCTTGAAGTTAAAACAGACTGAATTGTAGCTCTAAAACCTACCTGTATCAACAACTACCTACATCATTAGTGGTTCATGAATGCATTAGCTTTTTAGTCATTTTTGTTTACAAGTGAACCCAGCAATAACTTAATGACATCTTTACTTCCTCCTTTATTGGAGAGGGCATGGAATATTCTAATTTTCTGTGATTTGCTGTCATATTTACAAGAAACTAGGTGAAGTTTGGCTTTTTGGGTTTTCTAATTCAAATATCATGTAAATTTTTTTATTTCTGTTATTTGAACACTTTTTCTAGTTTGTAGCATGAGGACTTTGATTCAGAAAAAAAAATTCTGTTCTTTATTTGTGAGTAGGTTTGTTTTTTTGTTTGTTTGTTTTTTAAGTAAGGCTGATTATCTGCAGCCTGGGGCATTGAGTGAACTTGTCCAGACTGAAATGTCGAATAGATGTGTAGCACCAGAGGAAGAACCATAATTACTGAAATGAACAAAAAAGCATCTGTTGTTGTGAAACCATGTTACTGATGATAAAATGCACAGATTATGGAATTTGAACTGGCTAATGACAGCTGCAATTAAATTTGGTACACAAGTCCTTCTGCATCATCACAGCAATTTGGCACAGAATTGCACAGATCTCTTAAACTAGTGACAAGCCCTGTTATGTTTTCAGAACGCGTTTTTTGAGACAAAGGACCTCAAGGGCAAAAGTGTGTGGTGCATTAAGACTGCTTTATGTGATTGGTGTGGAATGAAGCAGTCCTGAAACAGGGAGAACTGGAACTCCCTGGAGGAGGATTCCACGTGAGGCAAGGGTGGAAGAGCATGGTGTCTTTCAGGTCCCTGAGAACCGTGATGAGTGGTGCTGAAGGCTTTTTTTTTTTTTAATGCTCAGGGGTTTTATCTGGTAAGTACTTGACCTGAAGATCTTGACACCACTTAAGATTTTGCCTACAGCATTCCCCAGACTTGTGTTGGCTGCTGCACAGCAGGACCAGGACAACTGACTGGTCTGGGTCTAGCTGACTGAGCCTTTCAGAAACAAAGCAGTGCAGTGCCAGAGAACTGCAAGTGGCTGCATTTGTAGTTTGAGATCTGAGCCTTAGAGTTGCAAATATAAGGGGCTGGTGGTTTTTGGTATGGCGTTATTCAGTGCTTTCATGTTTTTGGAGTCTGTGAGTAAAGCGGCTGGGGGAACCTGAGTAAAATTGCAGCTTTAACTGATAAAAAGTATAGATTTTTATTTTTCTTTTAATGAAATTAATACATTAATGACTTCTCCTACCTACCCTATTGCTTAGCCCCAAGCAGAGCATGTTTAAACTTTTTCCATCTTATCTGAATAGACTCTTTTATAGAGTCCTGGTATACTATCTCAAAGCAAGCAAAATCCTTGCCAGTCTGGTCTGCTGTCAGAAGGCCTGTGCCAGCATAGCTGATAATCTGCCAAATACACAGCCTTTGGAAAAATCTAAGTCTTAAGTGATGTACAAAAAAAGAGAAAGGGGCTGTGAAAATTAAAACTGAATTGAGACAGAAAGCCAGGCTTCAGTCTGCTTTGTACTTACTGTTTTGATTGTTTTTTTTTTCTCCCTGTGGTTATGATCATGAGAGACAGGAATGACCTAGCATTCCAGCACCAATGCTGTGATGTATAGGAAAAATTAGTATGTAGGGATCATCCAGAAAAAAAAAAAAAGTTTTTTCTTATATGCATTCACTGTCATGGTATTTTAAAATCTGCAACTTTCTTAAAGTCTTCCTGCATGAGTTGCATACCTGAGGTTTTTTTTTCTTTTTTTTTTTTTAACTTGGTACTGGGAGGTCTTGGCAGTTCTCAAAATTTTTACTTGCAGGTAGTTGCAGTGAATTTTAGAACCATATTTGGTAATCAAGAGTAATACTTGAGGGTGGCATGAATGCGAATAGAGTGAGAGATTAGTATGACTTCAGACTCCCATTGGAGGCAGTTATGTGCCATTTTCTGTATTAATAATAAACTGTGACTGAACTGGCCTAATTTTCTGTTCAATAATGTGCAAACACCAAAACACACAAAACAACAAAAACAAAAAGCCAAAAACCTGAATTACAAGAATCAAAGTTAAAGTATATGTTGCAGCTCTGTTAGATTAGGTATGAAGCCACATACAATTCTTGCTCATTACATTTTGGCAGCTTTCTGTGGTCAAGGTCTATTATGGTGCGACAATGCCTAGAATTACGAATGAAGTTTTATGTAAGAAATGAAACACAATGGCATTGTAAATATTAAAGGAAAAAAAAAACATTATGCAAGGAAGTACGTGGGTTCTAAATTGCAGTTACATCTTGTTCGTGATGAATGTGACATTCTCAATTTAGGGGAATTACACAGCTGCATAATGCAATATTCTGTGCAGGTGTAACTGTTCTTTTGTATATAAACACGTTATGCTAAAAGATGTTTTTTTAAATTGCAGATTCTGAACATTTGTTGGAACTTCCTAGGAAGCACCAGATTTTGTTACCAAGGCCTCCTGTTCTGCTCTCTTGTGCCTGTGCCTTATGATCTCTAATTACATTGTTTCACACTATTTTTTCCTGCCTCATTCAGTTAACAGGATGGGCGGTGCTCAGGAATTGAGTAGCTACTTGATATTTTAATCCTTATCACTCAGTGAGCGGCCCCTGCCTTATTTACTGCACACCATTTAAGTCTCCAAAGAATACATAATTATTCATTCCCTTACAGCCTTTTCTAAGGTGCCTGACTAAACTATTTTTATCCATTCAATTGTATTTCACGTGCATTTTCTAGTCAGTGCCTATAACTTAATTTATATGCTCTATGAAGTGAATACATGTGTACACACGGTTTTAGAATTTTGATATCATTCTTTTTTGAAATGGAACTTCGGAGTGGAAGTGAAGCATTTATGACACACTTTAAAATTGTCTTTTGTGGGAATATTGAAAGTAGACATAAAATTAATGAGTAACTGAAGACATCAATTCACGTAACTTTGAGTCATTCTCATATGTAGCTGTCCTTTGTGGTAGTCTTCAATGTTTCATGTATCCTGGAGGTTAGTCAGCTATTCTGTTTATTTCAAAGTAGGCTGTTCTCCTTGTGGGAAAGGATTGCAAAGAAATTGCTACCTCATGTAGCATTTAGAATATAAATCAATGTGGGAAATGTGGAAAAAATGAGGATAGTTGAACACTATAACGGGTTGTGCAGGTAGGTTTGGATCTTTGCAGACTTTTGAACCCATCAGGACATGTTCCTGGGTGACCAGTTCTACCTGGCCCTGCTTGGGGCAAAGCTGGACTGGGAGATCTTTAGAGATCCCCTTTAACCTCAACTGTTCTGTTATTTCTGCAGTACATAACACCACTGTAATTGTGTACATATGTCATGCTTATTTCTGATAGGCAAAACTTCATGGATCTTGTGGCTTTCTTCTATGCTAAGATGCTTGTCTGCATGTTGCCTCTTAGCGAGCATGCTGTGTCCCATGAGCAGCAGTTTAACTGTCCTCAGCAGAAGTTTTAGAAGCATTTGTCTAACGGTGTTTCTGTCGTCATGCCAATACTACTTTCTAGAGGACTGCAGTAAATTACATCGATCTATAATTGATCAAACTATAGTGGATTTCATCCTTTTTGAGTTAAAAACAAACAACAACCTCAGTGTAGAATCCATCAGTTACTTGGCCGCAATCCCTTTGCTAACACCCCTTGCCAACAGGGGATTCTATGAAAAGCTTAGAATTTTTTTGTCACTGACTTGCAAGTTTTAATACTGTCACCAGCACGTCATAGCTCTGATAGTTAGGTTTTTCTGTGATGGTTCTTCTGATTGAAATAATTTAAGATTACTGCTACAAAACAACTAGACTTTCTGCATTGCTAATGTTAATACTTCAAATAAGAATAGAAAGCAGTAAATGGAAGATGGTGCATGTCAAATTTTTCTTTTATTGCAGTTGAACATCTCTGCTGCTGGTAGAATGGGATAATTACTATATATATATATGTATGTATATATTTTAAAGGTCACATCCAATTAAAATAGATTTTGTTTCTAATGTAACTTTTTTTGTTTGTTTGTTTTTTGCAGAAGGAGTTGAGCCTTCCAAGAAGAGGAAGTCTGTAAGTTTCTGAAATTTCTTCTGCTATGTGCTCAGTGCGTTATGTGTTTTGGCAATTCCCAAGTTGGCTGTTTTTCTCTTTGGGGAGTTGAAGACTAAATATGATGTGAGATTTGCCTTAAAATGTATACAAAGAAAATGAGATTGTAAAGACTGGGTTGTGCAGTAACCTCTTTTTATGCCTGTCTTCCTCTCTTAGAGGAACTGTTGTTAGATATTTCCAAATTGACCAAAAGACCTGTGTTGAAGCTTTTATTTTGTATTGAAGATTACAATAGTTAAAGTTTAGTTTGTTTGTGAATGATACAAATGAAACTTGACAGGTAAGTTGAACTGTTACCGTATGAAATTTTGTGATAAAACCTTGGATAATGAAAGAGAATAGATGAGTGCTATTAAGTGTATAGGATTGTTAATCTAGTATTTGATTAGTGGATGTAAAGATTGTATGTTCTTGTGTGAATTGTTGCTGAACTAGAATAGCATGAACTCAGATACTGTGGTTTAATTGTTCTTGGTATGGGTTGCAGTACCTTGTCTTTCTTTCCTTTTTGAGTTATTTGGTTTTAAAGCTTGCTTTATTTCATATTGCATGGTAATAATTAATTAAGAAGGTATTGGGATCACAATGTATTAAAATATCTTAATCTGCATTTGACAACTGTTTTACTTCCCAAAATAACATAGGACTATAGTGTTATCACTGTACTCAGCTAAGATAGTGTTACTGATGACGTGTTTTGACTAAACCTCTAAGCCCCTGTACAAAAGCTAGATATTTGGCTTTATTTTTAAATATTTGTTTTCAGCTTGATGGTGCTGCATGTGTGAATAACTGAAATGCTAATTGCTGGGAACGTACAGGTTGTTGACATCTGCTGACTTGCAGAAGGTTTTCTTACTTTAGGTTTTGTCACAAATCTTCTACTAAGCAGTAAGCAAAACAATTATTAAGAAATGCCACAAAGTTTTGAAACTAATTCTACATGAAGTATTTGGTATTGCAGTAACACAGAGAAAAACAGTTAAGGAAGAGAATTACTGGTGTCTTTTAGAGGCTTTATATAAACTCAGGACTGTTCTGTGAGCAAAAGATGACTGACTGTGAAGTTAATGAGTAAACTCCTGTTGATTTCAGCCAGAGCAGAAAGTATCTTTACAGACTCTTTTTTTTTAATATATAGCCCTGACCTTGCTTACTCTTGCTGTGTTTGACATTGAATATTATTAGATACTTTTCTCCAGGTTTGAAAAATGGTTGCATTCATCTACATATTTTTTATAGCTGATCACTGAGATGTAAGTGCAGATTCTGTAATGTTGCTGAGATTTTAATAAAGTGAAGTAAAAGAATAGCTGATTGTCAGCATAATCATATCTGGCTGTTAAAATGGTTGAGATTCTGCATGTGGTATTTTAAACTGTCATCTTTATTATTGCTTTCTTAGTTAACAGAGCTCACAGTACTGAGGTTAGCAACAGCTGTAGCATCAGAAGGTCTGTGTTGGGTCACTTTGACTCCTCTATTTGCATATTATATGTATGTTAATATGAAGACTGAATATCAAAATGTGGTACGCCCTGTGTTTTAATTGCCATAAACATCTAAAGAACCTCATTGGTTGTTCTTCTGTGTGGATGTGTTGTTTTGTCTTCTGGAACTTAAGAGCCGATGTCATGCCAGGGCTTTAGGCAAGGCAGGGATAGCTTGCTGAGGCATGATCAAGAAAAGAAACATGGATAACAAGATTTTGATTGATGAACAATTCTGTTTTTTTTATTTGCGCTTTGTCTTACTGTTTATGATACAGTCTGGTGGAAAAATATGGAGGGATGATGTATGGGGAAAAGGTTTCTAGCTTGTAGTTGGCCATATGTAAGTCTCAAAGGACTATTGTACAAAATACTTTCGGATAGGTTGAATTATTTTTATGCTTATTTTAGAGAGGCTACTGTCTGGATCATACAGTGTTGCTTCCATCTTTATGTGGATAATTCTTAATGCAATTTCTGTGGCAGATGTAAAGGAGACTGTTGATTCTAGATGTAGAGAGCAAGTGCAATACAATGTAGTAATATAGAAAGGTAGATACTTGTGAGGAAGCACAGGTTGAAAATACATGTTATGTGACTTACATAAAGCACCAGCCCTTTCTTGCCTGTACCGCTGAACCAAGCAGAGCTCTTTGACTTCTGTAACTACGCACGCAGCTTGATGCCAGGAGAGGTTGCCTTTGTTAGGTTGATCAAATATGCAGAGAAAAAAAAAAAGAGCAATGCTGACTTACTGCCAGCAAAACAATAAGCAGAGGACTCTATTTGTGCAGTAGTAATTAGCTCTGAGTTCGTTAGCCAATGTAAAACCTGCTGCCAGTTGGCAATTATTGTTCTCTTGTTGAACCTCACCTGCCATTCATCAGCTAGGGTATCCTGATTGTGCTTTTGGGCACGCATGTTCTTGCCATGTGTGGAGCCATTCCACTTTGATGCTGACCTTTTGAGCTAGTTCTGTGGCTGCTGATCTACAAACCCAACTGGCTTCACTTTAAAAAAAAAAAAAAAAAAAAAAAGCCATTCAGCACAATGCTGTGCAATCGAAAAGACATGAATAAAGTTTGTAGCAAACCGGTAGCTTCTGAAAAATCAGACTATAAGGTATTGCCTCTGAAAGAGTTATTAAAATAACTTTGGGGAGGCAGAACTCACAACTGTTAAAAGAAGCAGCTAAGCTTGGGGAAATTGCAATCTAAAAGCAAGGTGGATTAAGCAAATCCTTCTATACAGAACCATGCTACAAGTAGGAACCCTCTAACCATCACTCGGAAGAGCTTACGCTCTGGGACTTGATATTCAGGCACATAATATGAGCATTAGTGATTGTGTCTGCACCACGGTCCAAATTAAAGAATATTCTCTTGCGCTTAAGTCCATTTCTGTTCAGGAAAGCATTTAAGCATTTGTCAAAGCATAGACTTAAGTGCTCTCTTGAAAGGGGATGCTTATTTCCCAGCCTGATGCATGCAGGACTCACTGCAAACAGGGAAGAGGATGCGCTGGTGGCCACTGGTACCATGACTGCTCCAAAGCCATGGCCAGGCTTTGTGAGGAGGTGGAACGTTTCTTCTTCTCAGATGCTGATTTTGTGGGGTAGCATTTTTGGGAAACAGTGGGAAAAGGCAAGCTTCAGAGTCACAGAAGTCGGCTGGATTGCAGTGCCTAGATTTAGAGCTTGTTTTTGTACTGATCTAATTCATAATCCATAGGTTTGACGTGGCTCTCACAAGCCCCAGAGGAGCACTAACCATTTTTAAGGGAGAGAAGAGTTGCAAAGAATTTTTAATTCTCTTTCAAGAAAGTCTGCTGACAAAGACTTTTGTTCACCACCACTACTAAGTGTTCTGTGGATGGAAATCTTTCCCACCGTGCTTCCTTTCCAGTGCCCAAGACTGAATCCTCCTAGGATGTGGCACAGATGAAGGTGGTGAGGAAGTAATGATTTAAAATAAAATGCAGCTTTGACTTTGACTACCAAGATATTTCTTCATTGGCAAGATTTTCAGAAGCAAAATAAACAAAAGCATTTAAAAAAAAAAAAAAAAAAAAAAAAAAAAAAAAAAAAAAGCAAAGCAAAGGAAATGTGACGTAAGGTTTACATTCTCCCCTTGCTTTACCCCACAGGACTCTGCCTAAATGGAATAGTCTTCCGCTGCAGCATAAGAAGGAGATCTCTCCATGGAGATGATGTATCATCACTTCCTCAGTAACCAGAACTATTCACCATTGTGAAACAGTCAATATTGTTTTCTCCCTATACTCCTCCCCTGTACTCTGAAATGTGTTTTTAGAGTCAGAAACTGCTTGCTCAAGTTAGTTAGTTTGCTGAGAGAAAAAGCGGAGCAAAACCTGGAGACAGGACTACATGAGATTAAAACCAGGTAATCTTTAACTTCATATGGCCAGTGAAGGTCAAATGTTCTTCCCCTAACTGGAGCTGACCCTCTCTAGTTAGGCACTGTGGTTTGGGTGAACTCCAGCAGCAGCTCAGGCGTACCCCAACCAGCTACCAGGTACACAGGGATCTCTTTCTCCTCTCCACTGTGAAACAGCAACCCAAGGTAGGCATAGAACTGTGCAAATCTGTTTTCTCATCAGGCAAGATACGACTTTTGTAGCAGATACTTACCTGTCAAGAAAATGAGAGCAGGAAAATAATACCTTTCCTTTGCTGGAGGGTTTCTCTGCCTCTCGCAACAGTGGGCAGTTGTGCCTGGCCTCCTGGTTCTCATCTGGCCCAGGCAGTAGAAACCCAAAAGAAGTCATCACAGAATGGCTGGCACAGCCCTGCATATCACCAGCCAGCTACTTCAGTCCAGCATCTATCTCACATAATAGAAACATCCCTCCATTTGGCGTGAGTGACAATGCCTTGGAATACAAGCAGATCATCTGTGGTCTGCTTTGGCGCAAAGGAAATACCAGCCGCTCACAGCTGGAAGTTGTTCTCCCTCACCTTTTCAGATATTTCCATGATGACAAATGGAGAATGTGATGAAGTCGATACGAGCTCTGTTTCTGTTCTGCTGGAGAATTAAGAGGAAGCTTTAGTCTTTCCCGTTATCAACAATCAAACTAATTCATGAGCTGTGTATGAGAGGTAAAAATGTAGGCATTAGGGTAGATATCATTAATTCTGAAAAATGAAAGTGAAATAAAGTGCTGCTTGATGTCAGAGCCCAGTCACTAGAACTTCATCTCATTTTTTTTCTTTGGCTCAAGTTGCCTGGGTGATTTTCAGGTACCTATTGCTCATGAGATAACATCTCCCTGTCTGCCCAGTGCTTCCTATTCATTTACACTGAGGTATAAATAAACATCCCGGATATCCTCAGGCTGAGAAGTGATCCTGAAGAGAAATGAGAAAGAGATTCCATTTTAACTTCATTCATGTAGCACTCATCAGCAGGAAAAGGTTCATTGCTGATACAAGGGGATGGTCCTAGTGGACTCAGCGCTCACTCACACAAGTCATGAATCTGGCCAGTAGTCATTTACCGATGATAAAACAGGGAGATAGGCAAAATGAAGAACATCCCTCTGCTAAGAAATTTCATTTTTTTTTAAAATTAGATGTATTTTAGTTACAAAAGGCTGTGAAAGTGTTCAAAATAATAAAACTTTAGGATTTCTATTCTCCTTATCTCAAGAATAGTGGTGATGATTTAAAACGAATACGATCAGAAGGAAATTTATGTATTGCACCTTGACTTTGGTTTCAGACCTGAACAGCTTTTAACTGCCAAGTGACAAGCCCTTTAAAATGGGATTAACAGTGGAAATTCTGGCTTTTTTCAGCTTCCATGGTGATACTATAACATCTGGACTCCTTCACAGCCCTTGGTCCACTGTCAGGAACAGCCAGTGACAGACATCGGGACTAAAGCGACAGCAGTGACCCGAGTTATTTTGGAAGTTACAGCCCAACATATAAGATTTCATGCAGTGGCTCTGATGACAAAAAACGAATTTACCACATGGAATCTCACAACATATTGTGCGGTAACTCAGAAAATAACTTGGGTTACCGTAGCACATATATATATAATACACATTAACGGTGTTTATAGACACTGATCTATTAAGTCATTTCCCTACACTACCTTCAGACCTTCTGTATGAAGCTGAAAAGCCATCATTAAAGCTATGGTTTGCCAGACAATTACTTTGTCAAATCTCAAGAAATTGCATAATAAATTGTATACATGCATCAAACATGAACAGCAGAGGGGTATAACAAGCAGAGAATTTCCAGTCCACTTGTTCGTTCATCTGAACAGTAGCTTTTGTTTTGAAGAGTAATACTATATTCTTTTCAAGGCATAAAATGTGCATATACATTTATCTATCAAACTAAGTAGAAATAATTGAAACACTTAATATGCACAGTAATAAAGAAACGCACGAACAACTTCATTATTAATGTCTATTGATTATTTATGTTTTCAAATAGGCAAATGTAGCTACTAATATTTTATTGTGTTAATCTATATGTGCTTTTTGGCTTTACCTGTTTATTGGCAAATTTACTGTCCACATTATGGGTATTTTTATTGCTGTACACTCATTTGCTATGCGCATAACTGAGGTCAGTTTACGAACTGACGGTGTTTACTCAGTTTGATTACTATGTAACATTGCTGAGACTATTCCCCCTTTGGAAAATTAACTGTACAAGGAAGCCCTGTAAATCTTTACTTAAAAATTCCAAACTTTAGATTGATTTCAGCAGTGGGTCTGTATTGATCTAAAAAGCTTTGCGTTCCTAACTAAAAACTAATCTTTATTTCACCCTTTAGTGACTGCAGCCATAAATATGTTCACTCGCACTGGAGTTTAGTGGATTAATGGTTATTGGAGATTGTGGCTTCCAACTGAGGTTGGTAAACCTTAACCTTTGGAGGACAACACGAAGGCATTTACCCCTTGTCATCTATAACAGCCAGGTCCATTTCTGACAGTTACCTGAGTGTTAAAGAGGAGACAGAGTAGGGGATGGGAAATAAAGCACCAGAGGCTCACTTTAGCTATTAATCACTTATTAGTCTGACTTCTGTATCTGGACCTGACACTTTTTCTGATGCAAAGTCATTGAAATGAGACGATTTGTTTCATGTGTGATACAAGGACTCTAAAATTTCCAAGCACGACAACTTGTCTTGCCTCAAAATTAAAAGGTAGAAGCATGATGCCTCCTGTTCCTTTATTTTACAGTGTTTGTGGGAGATGCTTTATGTGACTCAGGACAGGGAATTTTTGAAGGCAGCAGTCAGAAAACATTAAGCTACATTTCACTACAATGACTTATTACCCAAAATATAATTATACTAATTGTTATAAAAACCATAATTGCATTAATGTTTTAAAGTAAGGTTTATTCTGGAATGTCATGTTCTGAAATAGATGTCAATTAGCACTTAAGTTATGAACAATCCATCCCTGCAAAACTTTAATTCACTCAACTCGGCTTAAGTTACTCAAGAAAGTAATGTGAGGGTAGAAATTATTCCCACAAGTAAGGGCTGAAAGATCTGCCCTAACTTTTCATTAAAGAGAATAATGATTATTGAGAACATAAAAAAAATTATTTCATTAGCCATACAGAGAAGGTTTCACTGGAACACGGAATATACAAAACGGTAGATGTCAAGCGATTATATTAACAGACACATTTCAATATCCATTGTTCCAGAAAATATACTGAGCTTAAAGGAGAGATTTCTTCTGCAAGAGATATTGACTCGAACCTGCCTAAATTCAAGGGAGAAATTTATTTTTCACAAGCAGGTACCATCTTGTGGCAGTCACATTTATTCCCATTTGAGATCATAAGGGGTAATTGTGTCAGAAAGGCACAACTAGCACAGGGCATCTGGATTCTGGAAATTGATCTTATTTCAAAACCTTTCTTTCCATTTCTAATAAATTCTTTTATTTTTTGCAAATCAAATTCCTGGAAAGGGAGATGGCTTTTGTAATAACATAGAATCACAGTCGCTGGCAGCTGTTTCAAATGTTTCTAGGCAATTTATGTCCCTCGAGACGTTTCTCCAACATCAAGGTAATCAGGGCCAGTGGGATATGATCTGGGAACAATTTGAACAACAGGTTTCTGATCCTGGACTGAAAAACACAACCCTGGGAGATGTGCAGATTGCTTGCTGCGCCCTGACACTCACTCCTAACAAATATTGCATCTGTTTTCTTTGTTAAACTAAAAGCACTGATTCAAGCATTTAACCAAAGGTAACAAGTTGCAGGAGTACAGAACATCTGTTAGGTAGAATGTTGCCCTTATTTTGCATTGTCACTTGCTTTACTTTTTTCTTACTCTTTACTTCTCTCTGACTCATCCTCTAGTTTCACTTTGCAACAGCTTTCACCCAAGAAGGTTGATGAAGTGCAGCTGCACTGCAGGTGGGACCCTACTGTTGGATGTCCTCACCAAAGAGAGAAACTGGATTTGTGGGAGTCTTCCACCAGCTTGGGCCAATAGCAACAACCATGAGGGCTTTCAAAGATAACCTCAGTTTTATCTTAGAATCACAGAATCATTAAGTTTGGAAAAGACCACTAAGTTCACTAAGTCCAACCATCAGCCCATCCCCACCATGTCCACTAACCATGTCTCTCAGTGCCACTTCTCCAAGTTTCTTAACACCTCTGAAGACAGTGACTCCACCACCTCCCTAGGCAGCCTATTCCAATGCCTTACAACTCTTTTTGAGAAGAATTTTTTCCTCATATCCAACCTGAACCTCCTCTGACACAACTTAAGGCCATTAGCTCTATTGCCACTATCACTAGTTACCCAGGAGAAGGGGCTGACCTCCACCAATAATAACAAAACATCAGCTTTCTTAAACAGATCAGTTTCTAGAAATCTTTGATGATCTGGACAAAAGTATGTTTCCCATTTTTCAACAAATGAAGCCTTAGAAATATGATCTAAGTGGAGAGAGCAGAAAGAATACAGAGTGTTGCTACTGCTGCAGGAAGACAAAAATCTGCCTCTTTCTCCCTGCTGAGCATACCTAGAGATATATACAGGATGGTGGCAGTTAAGAGCAGCCTGAAATGTGTAGATTGTTAGCGGTCCCTAAAAACTTTGTGCAATATAAATAAGGTTGTGACAATTGCAGATGTCTTTTGATTGCAGTTGGAGTGGAGAC
>JAOWBP010084910.1:13083-26915 GCA_028571105.1 Tragopan temminckii
GTCCCTAAAAACTTTGTGCAATATAAATAAGGTTGTGACAATTGCAGATGTCTTTTGATTGCAGTTGGAGTGGAGACAAGAAGGAAAAGTACCTGCTTGTGACAAAACTCTAAGGCTCATCTTTCCAGTTAACATTTCCAGCCCTTTCTGAGTACACACTGGTGATGCTGCAGGAAGGAGAATGAAAGTGGTCATTTTCATCCACTATGAAGCAAGAAAAACATGTACTGCTCAGCACGCAACAGAAGGTCTTTATGGCATTTAGGAGATACTTTCATCTGTCTGTGTGGAACTGTCAACCTGAGGAACAGAAGGAAAAATGAGTCTGTCTCTAACTGCCTGTCCTGATGGCAGAGCAGAGCTGGTACTTATCTGAGCCACTGCTGGAGAGTCAACATCCACGGGAGAACTCAGTGCTGCAGGAGTCAATGGGGCAATGCGGACAAGAGATCAGCCACCTCTCTTATTCTCTTCTACTCAATCAGTTTTGAAAAAAGCCCACTGGGTGAGGAGATCAACTATAAACGCTACCAAGCTAGGATGAGGAAGTGTGATGGGTCAGTGAGATAATGGTTCAACACAGTGGAAATAGGAGGTGATGAGGGGAGATACGGAACTGAACAGTTCAATTTTTCTGCTGTTCCTTAGGTTGGCAGTCTCACACAAGCAGATGAAGGTATCCCAAATGCCATAAAAACCTTCTGTCTTGTGCATGGTAGTAAATGTTTGTAGCATTGGGACTTTTTTTTAATATATATTTTATTTTATTTTATTTATTTATTTTGAGGAAGACGTTCCCAGAGACCATCACAGACATCACTTGATGAAGGGGAAAATACTTTTGGGAATCCTTCTTAAACCTGTGGGAGCTCATCACCACCTGCCACCTGGCTGAGATCAAAGTAGGTCCATCTTGGCTAAGATTGCTACTCTCCTCCAAGAATGCCAAGCTGCACAGAATATTCCAGAAAAAATACGAAGAAATTAAAAATGACCACATCATTTAACACAGCAGTAAATATGTCATAAGGACTTTTTATCACATGAATTTGATGCACGTTGGGCAGTAAGAAAATAGATTTGATCAACAGGAATAGCTGCTTTAAAGCTAATATGATCTACTGAGTCACAAATCCTCTTTTTTGTAATGCTTAAATACGGATTTACATGATGGACCATAACAACTCCAAATGCACCATTTATGTTTAGCATGTAAATAATGATGAGTTTTCAAATTAGAATGCAGGTCAAAATAGCATACTAGCTATTCAAATGGCTTCTTGGTTCAGAAATTCACTTTTTTAATAGTTAAAAAACAAGAACTATTTAGACTGTGAGCTGACATTATGGAAACCCATGTGACTAATGTGTGCATATGAGTGGTCCTGTTGAACTCTGTAGGTTCATTCGGTTGCATAAAGTTACTTATGGTTCTGTGTATCTGCAGGAGAGACGTCCAAGCAAGTTTCCCAGTTTTCTATCTTTTTCTTGTCAACTTCCAAGAACCCTGCTAGATGATGATAAGATCTTATTAACATACACTATTTGCTGCTAGAGAAGTAATTTCTGTGTCCAAAGCATGTGCCATGTGATTGTTAGTTTGCTGGTTATGCTACCTTTTTACTCTGTACCTTGCAGTACTTCAAAAAAATTGCAAGAAGCCTCACCAGTATCCTACTTCACTTCATGTACTTTCAGAAATGCTCTGTTGCCCTCTCTCAGCTTGTTTTTGCATGCCTCAGCCCCATAATTGCCCTCTGGCTTGTATGTACATGTACAAATGTGGGAATCTATGGAAACCAGGGCAGCTCCTGCATTTGACGTTTAAATCTTTAATAGTTAAACAGTACATTGTTCTCTGGATTGTCCGGTGTTGCTGAAATACACACTGTCACCCGTGGTATTGGGATATCAGCCAGGGATGGCTTCTGCAGTTCTCTAGGGCTTAAAACCAGTTTTGTGCAAAAGGCCAGTACAAAGGTTTCACAAGTTAAGTAACTCTGTGCCCCTTTGGCCCCCAAAATTTGTCCTGATGCCATTGTTTGTGACTGAAAACAGGCTTTGGGCTGCCTCTGAGAAGAAAGATGAAGTCCGAAAATACCCAAAGTCTGAATGGTCAGGGGAAAATAAAAGGCCTGAAGGTTATTTTTTCTGTTCTGTACCCATCTCCCCCTGTACAGTCAGAGACCATCCCCTTCTACTTCCTCTGAGTTAATTATAACTTGCATTGAGTAGTGTCATGGAGAGAGACATAAAAAGCAGCAACACTAATAGTACTCAGGGGGAATTTAGCAGCTCTACAGCAGAACAAAAATCTCCCAGCAAAGAGTTGTGGCAATAAATGAGCCAGTTTGATACCAGTCAAAGTCCACATGCAAATAGATTTATTTGCTTGATATTGGCCATGCTTTTCCAGCTCCATGAGATATGGATATTTCTGCAGGAAGAATTTCACTTTTAGGAAGAGTGGTAGCATGTTCCTACAACATAAACCATTCATTGGCCACTACACCAATGCTATGATACTGGCATTCAAATGAGCTTTTGAAAATCCATAAGAGGGATTTGGGCATTGTTTGAGAGGAAATATTTGGACTTACATTTTAGCAGAACTGAGGAGGGTGAGTGGGAGCTCTCACTGCCTCTTCTTCTGCTTGAGATGAGCCAGAGCCCACTGGAGGCACCCGTGTGAGTGCTGTGGTGTGAGGGCTTCTCTTGCCTCACCGCTGTGCAGGTGGGCTGGGAGCATTTGCAGAGAACAGCATGGAGATGGTGCAAGGAGCAAGGCAAAGCATGTCTCTGGTGCCAGTACTTAGCTTTTTGCATTTTCTAAGTTTATTTATTCTTGTTTAGGTGTCACGCAAATTCTCAAGGTCAGAAATGCCTTACCCTATTTGTCTGCTAGAGGGGACCACATGAAGCTGCTCACAGCTGAAATCCCAACCAGCACTTCTAGTTTCTTCCCCTTCATTACTACTGACTTATCCAAAGTATTGTGTTATTCTGGTTGGAATTCAGCTGCAGCCCTTACTTTTTCTTCTCCCTCTCTAGTGACCTCTCTGGCTCTTCTCAGCCAGTAGTTGTCAGCCTTCTCCTAAACTGTCTCAGCATCCTTCTGCTCCTCTTGTAGATTCCATCTTGTAGAAGGAAAACAGATATTTTTCAGTGAGAGGGCCAACTCAATGGCAGGACTATAGCAAGAATTCTATGGGCTCGCTTAACTATGTTTTACTTCAGAGTTCTCATTTATTATGGCTAAAATCATAGAATCATTTAATCATAGCAAATGATAGGCTTTAGTAATTAACTCTTGAATGCTGGAGAAGGTGAGAATGGCCGGAATCCACAGCCTCCATTTGTTTTTCATTTGTTTTGCCTCTTTGTGAGATACACTACTTGTTCGGCGCAGTTGAAGAAGGGGTGATCTATCTCAAAAATCCATAAACCATTCCTAGATTAGGAAAAAAATGATAGAGAGCTTTGCAAGCCATGGATTTGTGGGGAGTCTGACTTCACATATATATATTTCCCTTCTTCTGTGCAAAAAGATAAAGATTTTCTCTTGCTACTTATAGGGTCAGTTCCTACAACAGTGAAGACATCTGAATGGTTTCTAGAAATTTTGCAGACATTCCATACACTTTCTTCCAGATGGCAAAGACAGATTTATACTACCAACTGTTGAAAACAGTGAAGCTAAGGAGAAAATGTAAGGAGAAATAATGTCTTAAATGTTGATTGAACCCCAAGGTGCATAAGAATTACTATGACTTCCCATTCGTGTCTTTCAAGTTAAACCGATTTTGTTGTCAACCATTCGTTCTTTTTCAAAGGTTTATGGAAAATAAACGTACTTCCTGTGAAACTGCATTGAACAAGCATCACTCAGAGAACTCCCTTCCCCCACCACCTTCCTGCACCACTGCAAAGACTTAATGATTTACATTGTTCAAAGAGTCACTCAAGCAGGCAAAGTGGAATTCCACCTGAACAGTAACATAGGGTGCTTCCTGTCTCAGCACTCCTAGCACGTGAAGAGCTGTATGGAAAATGCTAAGGTGACTATACATTTTATGAGTAAAAATCTGTCTCCTATGTGTGTGATCGTGTGAAAAACATGATGGAGAGTGTCATGAAGATGGGCGGTGAAATGAACATAAGCACGCCAAGACATTACCCAACCTCAATGGCACATGCTACATTGTCTCCATTATCAGACAAAAAACCTCACAAGAGACAGAGATCAAAGGGTTAGCTTTTCAGTGATCTTGTCATGTGTCTTCTTAAATGATAATGTAAAGGTTTTAAAAAACATTTACCGTAATTTCTGCTAAGTGTCACAGCCTAGTGAACCATTAAAAGTGAAGCAGCTCACTGAACCGCGCTGGAGTGAACAGATGGAATTCCACCCTCCCTCTGCTCGAGAGCCTCCACGAACAATGCAAAGTCTTCTTGCAAATCTCCTCCTCTGAGCTCATTACCCAGGGCAAATATGTGGCAAGTTTTCCCATCACAAAGGCTGGGGCTCTCTCCTCCTCCCAGACAGACTGTGCAGTAGGATTTGCGAAAAAAATTTGCTATGTTTTATACTCTCCTGCAATCCTTTCTTTGTTCCTCACTTACTGTGGGTGCTTGGACAAAAGAAGGGACATCCTGATTTGAGCTTCCCAGGGTTTTATGGATCACCAACAGTCTCATTTTCTACAAATTTCACTTTATAAAACAAGAAGTATGCATTTTCTCTACAAACAGATGTTTTTGCCTCCATCACTCTGAACTTTCCAGAGCATCTCTACCTAAGTGACAAGTAATTCTGCACAGGTATGCGTGATCTTCTACACTCCATGCTAAATTTTTATGAGCTCATGGAAAATTGAGCCACTATTTCAGGGCCACTATTTCTGTGGAGTTTTGTGATTCTTGCAAGCACAGTATGAACCATCTTCCCCAGGCCAGCTTGCAGTGCAGGCTAGTAGGGTGTCTGTAAGCTCCAGAGGGCCATGTGAACCAGTGATGCAGCAGGCATGAGAAAGGCAGACTGTGGGGACAGCTGGGGGATGCTTAGTGCTTAGTAGGTGCCAAAGTGCCTGAGGGGAGAGGATTCATACAATAAACTTCAGTTCCACTCAGGACCATCCTCTACTTCCAAACAATCTCACTCATGAGTGAAGGGTGGCATGCAAAGGATTGATCCTGCTCATGTTTGGACCTCAGCCTATAATTGCAAGGCCTGCACCTACAATTTGAATCACTTATTAAGCTCAATTTGAACTGTGTTCATTTCCACAACATATAACTGGAAAAAAATCAACTGCCTTTTGTTCCTACCTTTGAAGCCAAAATCACAATTTCTGCCAGTCCATGGGTTAACTGCCTACTTTCTCTGACCTATTCCATGTTTACTTCTGCATAAAACTGTTGAATATAATATTGTTCCCAATTCCTACAGAACCGTGACAGCATGGTCCAGAAACCAGCCATGATCCTCCACAGTCTGTTTTTGCCTTTGGCCCTCACTGTGGAAATCTGAGTATAGGGCTTACTGTGAAATTCAGCCACTGGCGGTTCTTCAGACCGTGAAAACCAGAAACCAGTTGTCTTCAACACTCATCTGAATGTAGTTTCATAATTTTAGGGAGAGGTTCACCATGTCAGATCTGGTGTGTTTCCCAAAAAACGCTTACTCTGTTTTCAGCAGTCTTGTGTTCAGAAGGTATCTAGTGAAAATAGTGAAATGAACATTTGTAGCTGAAGGAAAAAAGTCACTTAAATTGGTCCCTTTCCAGGTTCTGAGGCTGTGAATCTTCAGAGAAGCACAGGAAGATTCACCATTTAATCTTTAGCTTATACATGTTGAAAAATTAAAAGAGTTTTCCTGGAGTTGTTAAGCAAAAGGCTTGCTTTGAAATTTGGAATATGATCTTGCACTCTCCACTTTACAAAGTTGACAGAAAATGAGTAATTCCAGCCTTCGTGGAGTCTGGAGAAGTCTGGAGGCTGGCTCTGTTGGTGATGTTGTGGCATATCTGTCTGGTGTTCTAGGCTGAGAAGCATGGGGCTGTGGGCAGGAAAGGAGGAAGGCTCTGTCACCTACTTCCCTGGGGAAAGCAGCAGTCTCCATAACGGGCTCAGTGCAGCAGCAGGAGATGCTGCCAGACGAACAACATGTCCCTATGGGAGGATGAACTGCTGCTCAGCCAGGTGTGGCCAGCCCCGTCTGTGCTGGCCAGGCTCGCTGCTGACTGCAGCACGCTCACCAAGGACATCCTGCTTCTTCCCAAGATGAGGCAAAGTAACTTCTTCAGCACATTCTCCTTCCCCACCACACTGCCTCTCGCTTTCTCAAGATCCTGCTGCCTGTCCACCTCCCTGAAGAGTCTCTTACTAAGTAATGTTTGGTTTCCTTCTCAGGGTAAGAGTCTGCCAAGTGACTCTGGCCCTTTCTGGTGTCACTAATTTGCATTCAGGAGAAGATATCAAGATTTTGCCCAGAAGCGTCAGCTGAAAATGCAGGTAAAACACAAGATACTGTGGTAACTTGCTGGGAGAAGCAAGTCCTCCAGAGCCCCTCTCACTTAGAGGCTGTGGCCATCCCAGGTGAGGCAAAGAACTCAGCTATGTGTGTAGGAGGTTCTTTTCTGGGAATTAAAATGGATGTGCTTGAACCACCTCTCTGATCACTTGATCATGCCATTGGATTCTTTTGTATGGATCAATAAGTACAATTTCACTTTCATCTCCCAGGTTGTCATGGCAGGTGACAATAACTAGCACGTTGCCAGTGTAGACCCCACACTCTTACAAGGCCACTTCTAAGTGGTTTTCAACATCACAAGAGTGGGATCAGATTCTCGCTGTACAGGAGTTGTTATGCAGGTCTCCATCAGCCGTCAACTCCATCAATGGCCCACTCCTTGAAGAGAACCACACTGTATTGTCCTTCCACTGAAGCTGTGGGAATTGTAGTCTGAGCACTTGTTCTTTGATGTGTGGAAATAGATATGAACAAGTGCTCCGTGTTTCATTATCTTCTTTCTTTTTTTTATTCTTCTTTTTTACCATTTACATTGCATGCATACACTTCAGCAACTTGGCTTCAGTCTTGATTGAAATATTTAATGGATATTATTCATCGTTGGTATTCTCACAATGTTTTTCTCATTCATTTTCAAACTGCCAAACCTTCCCATTTTTCAAGGATGCCTGGCCTTTTAAATAAGGAAAGCATTTGATACCTTTATTATATTTTTTGAGGCCACATTAGCTTGTTTTTGCTATCATTTTGACTTCAATTCTAATAAACTGAACAGAAATAGCAGTCTCTCAATTTCTTAAATACTGCATGCTTTTCCATTATTGTCCACAAACAGTTGGTTCCAATCAACTTTCTTCAACTCATTCCGTCCTCAAAATTACTGTACTTTTATAACCATTCACAAATATTTTCAGAAGTGCTTCCAATTTGATGATGTTATAACCTGGCCCTAAGGGTTTATTATCTTCTATGTTATTCATTTCACCTAGTTTCATTTCCTTGGACTAAGTCCAAAATAGCCCCTGGTCTTGTTGATTGCTCCTCAAACCGAAAAAACAGTTTGGTATCACACTTAGAAACGCGCATCCATCCTTAATGACTCCACTACTGCTATGCCCATCAATGTCAGTATAATTGAAATGCCACTGTAGTCACTGCATCTGCCTTTTTACCGCTTACCTCTTGTCTGTGTAAGCATTTCCCGATCTATTTCTTTGTTTTAAGCACTTCCCAGTTTTCTTCTTGGACTGTTTCATACCTTTAAGAGGTCCTTATTCATGCTTCACGTTTGTCAGATATTTGACAAGCTGAATGGAAAAGAAATAGCATGTATAAGGAGTGTGTTACCTATTTTTGGATTTCCCCTCAAAGCAGGAGAGGGGCATGTCTTAGAACATTTGCTAGCTATGCCAAGAATGATTACTCAGGTGCAAAAGAAAGTGGAGAAAGTAAATAGAGGGAAAACATTCTCCTCGATATTTAAGTCATATATATTTTTATCTACATGTAGTTTTTCTTGGGAAGTTCTGGCAGTAAAATAAAGCAGAACATTTAGGATGCTTCAAATAATACATCCCTCCTCCCGGTGAGCAAACCATGAGGGGGCTTCCTGACCCTAGCAATGTTGCACTGCCAGCAGAGAGAAACTGCTCTTCCGTTGCTTAGGCATACACTGAGCCTTTGAGAGCCTAATTTGGCTTTTTATATAAGCAGATCTTCCTTAAACAGGATTTCAAGTTAGCAATGAGCACTTTACAGTATAATTCTGGGGAAGGAAGAACTTTTTCTCTCATTCATTAAAAGAGTAAATTTTACTCTTACATAGCATGCTGAGACCTCATATTACTGGGGTGGGTAGAATAGCTTCCTTCACAAATTGCATAATTTCATTGATGATATTAATGAATTGAATGAGATTTTAAAGGGCAGCTGGTGCTGCTAAGACTCACTTTTGAAACTCTCCCAGAACCTGAGTTCCCCTGTGCACTGACCTCAGAACCAGGGTAGAGCCAGGGGGCCCACAGATTGCTTTTGTAAAAGCCAGGCCTCACTGATGAGGAAACACACAAGATAAACACCAAATGGTATTTAAAGGTTGAGAAACATTGCCATAAGTTGCTGTCCATGAAAAGAAAAGATCTGCTGTGTCTCTAAGACACGCAGCATTGAAACCATGGCTGTGGGATGGATGTATCCACTCTTCTAAATGCAGTCCTCACTCTGCAAGATGGTGAGTCTTCTGAGCCTTCTCCTCACCCCAAAATGGAGTCTAGCAGTACCTTGTAGGACTGAGTTGATGAAGGTAACCTTGTTTCTTTTGTCTGGGCACCACAAATTGGACATTGCTCTTGGAAGATCTTTCCAGGAAGCATATGAAGCAGGAGCTTTCTCACTTTCTCAGCACCTGTGGAAGTATTTTGTGAAAGAATTACAATGCCCATCCATTTTCCACATTCCTGCCAGCTTAACACTGTACCTAGCCTCACGTTTAGGAATCGCCCATTCTGCGGCGCATGTCTTGTGTTTATTTCTGTGTCTGTCAGAGACCCAGGGTTAAAACTATTGGAGGTCCAGATGACATCTGGCTTCTCAGCTCCTCCAGAATATTGGCTGCAGTGTTTATCAGTGCATTATTCATCAAAACTGATGATGCAAAGTACAACATGCTGTCTGCAGCTCAGTGTAAGAGTGGAAAGAAGTTGGCAGAAATGCCTGGTGTTCTGTGAGCAGCATGTAATCAATAGTCTGGGTGCTTGTTCACTTTATGTTGATGACTATTCCCCCTGGTACGTCTTTGTATATTTTTGGGTTCTCTGTATTACCAGCTGTGCGATTTTTTCTCTCTCTTTTCTTGATACCAGCCTTGATAGAACAGAAGGGGAAGCCTTTTGTGCAGTAGGTGTCAAATCAAATAAACTATTTGCACAAAGCTTGCAAATGAGAGTGAGAGAAAAAAAAAGATTTAGTTGAGAATTTCCATGACAGTCTGATATTCCTTCATTTTCCCTCTTTCCATTATTTATTTCTTAATTTGTTTTAAAGAAAAGGAAAGAGATGAAACACTGTGGAGGTAAAAACTGCTTTACTGTCATTAAGATTTTGAACTAAATTCTGCTCTCCTGGTAATGTAAATGAAGCAGGACTCCAGAGACTCCACCAAAGTTACTCCCACTTACACCAGTGTAACAGAGCAGAATGCGAATGCTTATCTTTAATGCAAGAACTTGCAAAACAATAATCAGATTCTCAGCTGGGGTAAGTTGGCACATTTCCATTAAAGTCAATGGACCTAGGCTGAGTTACACCAGCTGACGATCTGCCCCAGTATCTGCCATACTACACACAGGCACATGCACACAGAGAAAGTCACTGCTTATTTATTTTCGGTGTTAAACCTGCATGTGAATTTGGTGCTAGAAGTAGTGAAGAACAGTGGTGGGTAATTCTTATTAAAACAGCATATTGCAGATAAGAACTGCATTGTTCTTCTTACAGGTCTTCCTTTAGCATGTGTGTATTGATCTACAAAGTCTTACTACTCCTCTTCAGTGCAAAAATTATAAAGAATGATGGAAATGAAGAAAGCTGTTTCACTTGTGCCTCAAAGCAAAACTGCAACCTTTGGAGTTTGTACTATGGCTTTTCTCAGCAGAGCTGTAAGATTTTTGCTTTTTAAAGGGGTTCATGAATGTGCTGGCTGTAGCTGTGGATCAGCACATGCTGTGGCAGAGGCGGCTGCTGTTCATTAGCTATCTGCCATTCTTCTGAAGCCACTGAAGACTGAATCGTGTGTGGAATGGATATGACCACTGCCATGTCTGAACGGAGGGCCACTCCCAGGGTGCCATTCAGCTAATATGCTGTATTTCTGATACTTGACTGAGACCACTGGAAAATACTGTGTTGATATGGCTGTGTAGATAAGAGGAGCTCAGTTCAGAAAAGATGTGTATCTTACCTACTTCTTCAACAGAGATCTTTTGTTATGCATTTAAGATGGAGAAAAATGCTGTAGGGTGTCTAAAAAAGTAGAAGAGTGATGAATTTAAGGCTTGAGGACATTTAGCAGTAATATTTCTGGACTAGAAATAAATACCTAAAAGGTAGGTACCATCTACTGCTATTCTGCCACAACATGGGCTGTCCCTACCTAAGGTAGAGAAGAGACATAAGTGTCAGACCTATTGCCATGGCTAAGAAACCTTCCAAGGGTCACAAATACAGGCAATGAGGATTCACATGGAGGAGATGTGAGGAATCTCATAGGCTCTTGTACCTCCTCTGTCTTGGGCATTTGGAGACAATTTTTCAGTGGCTGTAAAATCCCCATTTTTTGGACAAAATTAAATAGAGAAAGCGATTAGATAAGAAACATCTCCGCTAAGAAGGAAGGGAAGAGTAGAGATCTTGTACTTTTTAAGGGTTCTTAATGTTAGGTCAAAAGACAAACTGTCCTTGAGGATATGCAAGTCTGAGAGAACGTGGGTTGTGCTGGAGTTGGTATCTCTGCCTTGGCTCTATTCCACATGCTTTCTGCAATATGTGGAGTATGTCCTGAAAGCATAATCTTTCCTAGAGGAGAGTTCTGATTAGCTCGTCAGACTGACCTGCTCATCTTATTTGTCTCAGTTCAGTAGGCATGCTGCTAAGCTCAGGCTTTTTGGATCTCTCTGAGTCATGGGGTGCTCTGGCACAGCAGATCTTCTAGGCTGGGAGTTAAAAGAGTGACAATGCTAGAGGCAAGTGATTTTTGAGAACTATGGATGAGAGGAGGAAGTAAAAAGTGGAAGTGGGTCACTACTGCTGTATACTGATGTTCAGATCTGGTTTTGATCACAGCCTGTTGCCAAATCGTACCACATTTAGCCTTGTCCCTCAGGGGGCTACAGTACAAGAAGATCTTGCTGTAGGCAAGAGGAAGGGAATAACGTTACTATGGTTAGTCATAAAATATACAGCAGGACAGAATTTTATTGCAGTGACTGTTTTGCCTGGATGCAGACAGCAGGGTTGGTCTGCAACAATAAAAGAATTTGCTTACAGTCATAGAACAGGTCAAGAGTTGGGCTGGGTCAATGACCAAGAACATGTGATGTGATGTACCATTCTGTAATTATTAAGCTGTTTGTCACTGCTCCCATACTTCTCAGGCTTACAGAGGCCCAGCACATGTTAAACAAAATCAGACCACAAGGAGCCCATCCTGAATCCTACAGCCTGTTATAAATGTCCTATTTTTGTATATTCTTATCCATAGCATTCTTTGCTGTTCAGTGAATCCCTAGATCTGTGTGATGTGATGCTCCTCTTTTTCAGGACACATGCATGATAGAGACTATAAAAATAGAGAAACCAAAAATATAATTATTTTCCTCCAACTTGGTAATAGAGTGATGCAGGAATGCTTATATATTCTTATTTCAAAGAAAAATGAAAAATCCCAAATGGGAGTGTGGGATTTTTTTCTTGCAGAGGATAATTTTTTTGAAAGCCCTTGTTTGGCTAAGTACTTTGCAGGTGTTTCACCTGCTGGAATGAGGAAACATAGGGAAATGGATAACTCTGGGAGGCTGTGAGTTCACACATTCAGAAACTAAAGCAGGAAAACTGGTAAAGACCACAGGGGTATATTTCACGGGAGGATGCCAACTCATGGAAGTAATATATTCCCATGGAAACATGCTCTGGCAGAAGGTTTTGGTCAGATCCTTTCCAGTATAATTTCTTTCAGGGCTCCTGGGAGACAAATAAGACTTTACCATTGCCAGCTGACTGGCACGTCATACATCAGTGTTAAGCTGGCTGGACAGCCCCTCCAGCCCAGTGTGGAGAGCCAAGATCTGGTCTTTCGTTTTTGTGCATGGCTTACATAGCCCACCAAGACAACACCCAACACCTGGCATCCCTCTCCCATCTGGAGTAAGTTGGAGCTTCCTCAGCATCACAATACAACATGGATTCCCAGGTCATCTCCCATCCAAGCATGGACTGGGCCCTCAGCTTGGCTGCTCATCCAAGGGCAGTAGACAGACTGGCACAGGGGCCATCTATACCTCCTAGCAGCTGCACCAGCCTGTGTGCCAGGAGCAAGTGTCACTGCTTGCTTCAGGTTTAGAATGCTTTTCTTTGCAACAATACAACTCAGGCTCAGAAGAATGACTGAAACATTTGTCTTCATACCTCTGACATCCTACCTAAAGCTCTGTACTTCCCAAAATGTTCTCTTTGCGCCACACTCAAGAAAACGTTTTCTTTACTTCACAGATTCTCAGATTTAAGTTAGGTTAGAAATACTAGGCTGGTGCTTTATAGTAGAGATGGAAGTATAGACTGTTTCGCAACACTGCTCACACACGTGCACATATGTATGCAGGCACACAAGTTCCCTGGCTCAATCATATCTTGAGAGATTAGTAGGGTCACAGCTGTCATCCCAGTGAAAGGAAAGCTGGAGAACAGTTTGAAAAGAGGAGATTTTTCTCCATATAGTTCCTGTTTGAGATGAAATCTGTGATAGCCTGAATTCAGGCTATAGACTAGAGGAATGAGGAAATATTTAGCTTTTTGGGACTTCTCCTTCCACTGAACTTCCTCACAAAGCCAGCCACTTCACAGTGACTGAGGGGCACACAGTGCCTGTGCAGGGCATGTGCCCTGAAGCTCGAGGCCAGAGAGCAGACCTCAAGGTGGCAAGCTTCCTTCCCAATATCCTAAGGTCTGGACTCTAGCAGCCTTTCCATGAAATCTTTGCTTCAGCATTTGCATTTTACAACACCTGGTCAACCTCCAAACCATGGTCTGAAGAAGAAGAGAATCAGAAGGTCGTTTTGGTCTTTTTATACTTTATTATATGAGACATCAAGTTATAGTCTGTAGTTCAAGGCAGTCTCTATCTGGTGAAGTGCAATTGCCTTGCCACTAATAATAGGCACTGACTAAGATCCAGGTGAGCTAAGCATATTTCCAAACTATGGTTATCACATGTTCTTTAAAAGAAAAAAGAAAAAAAAAAAAGAACACGTCATTTTAAATATCACAGCCAAATTTTGTATTAAAAAATGGATGGAAAAGTGATTCATCCATATCGTGGTGCCCACAGTAACACCAAATGTTACAATGGGATAGGTAGAGATTCCTTTTAACTTCAAAGTGGAAATGTAACTCAGTGAATTGAACATACATGGAACAAGGCCCTCATGATAACGCCCTTTGGATATCCTTTATTGAAAATTATCTGTTTAATTAAAACTTCTTATAAGAGAACAAATATCATTATATGACTGTTAATGTCAGAAAG
>JAOWBP010084920.1:0-21248 GCA_028571105.1 Tragopan temminckii
TAGGGATAGGGATAGGGATAGGGATAGGGATAGGGATAGGGATAGGGATAGGGATGGGGATGGGGATAGGGGTAGGGATAGTGCTGACTCATCAGAAGCTGCCAGCTGCTTTTCTTGTGCATTGTTTTTGGAAGGTTGTTTATGGGAAGGCTGCTTATGTTTGGATTGAAGCAACGGAGGAATATTTTCAAAAGCACCTTGCTTTATTGCTTGCTGGACATATTATACCCAGCATCATGGCTTTAACTTGGAAACAGGCCATTATGTTTTATGGCAATAGGAAAAGAAAGCTGAGATATAAAATTTATTGCCATGAGATAATGAAGTGCAGGGACAAACGTTCTGTGTAACAGTTCTCTCTGCAGTGTGCAGCTCCAGCTTGATGGTTGTCCTGCCCACCTCTGTGCAGTTTGTTTGTATGATAAAGAAGTCCTGAGCCTCCCTGGTAATATACCAGCATTTTCATTTAATCAAAGCAATTTAATCCACTATAGAAAGAAGTAAAGGCTGGCAGGGAAGAAATTGATCCATGGAGAACAGCAACGTCATGAAGAGAGAAAGCTTATCCAACCTCAAGGGAAATATAGGTGGTTGCTTATTCTTATATTGCCAGCTGAAAGGCTCTGCAGAGGCTGGCTTGGACAGGCAGCACTTGCTCTCTGTACCTGGAAGGTGTCTGCAGCATCCAAAGGGGGCACAGGAGCAGTGCATGTGATGGAGATGCATGACAGGGGCTGGAAGAGACCTTGGGAAGGCAAAGAGCTTGTGGAGGATGAGCCAGGCACTGGCAATGCTGCCCTGTGGCTTTAGTGAAGCTTTCAGCCTCCCAGCAAGGCCGTGGAGACGTCTTGCTGGGTTCCATCCTTACTGGGGCTGCTGAAGGAGGTGGGTGGAGATATCTGTCGCCTTGCCCAGGAGCCAACACTGACCTCAGTGAGTGAAGGAGACAGAAGCCCAGCAGCTCAGGTGGCCTTGTTCCCTCCTCGATCCCTTCTCTTCCCTTTCCTGGACAGAGACATGAAGAAAACTCATTGCATCTAATTCAGCTTTTGTATTTAAAGACCTGGTGATGTCTAGGATGAATGTAGGGAGGAGAGAGATTCCATGCATTTATTAGTCTGGGTGAGCACACATCCATCCCTTTGCAAAAATAAACCACAAAGGAGCAAAGGATTGACCTCTCTGCAGCTCTGCTCCTGCTCCCAAGGGCAGCAGGAGGTAGTTAGGTATTTCCAACTGATCTGGCAGCATTTGTTTGAACAGGAATCTTGATTTTCTACGTACATTGCCCCCAGCTGTCTTTGTACAGAGCTGTGTTTTATTTGTATTTACTTTGTATTGGTTTATTTTACTGTTGTTTTTTTTTTTCTTCTTCTTTTTTTTTTCTGTCCAGTGCTTTGGAATTGCAGACAGACAGTTAATACTCATGTGAAGCTGATCCTTACCTTTCCTTCACCTGAGCCCAGCACTCCCCTGGAAATTTAATTCCCAGTGAATTCCGTCTGGCACAGCCAGGGCTCTGCAAGCTGAGTGCACTTCCCTCTTGCCAAGGACACTTGTCCAGCAGCGTTGCTGAAGGAAGCGCTGCAGGCACACAGCCAAGGATTCAGCACAGCTGATGACCTCGGCAGTGGCTTGCCTTTCTCAGGAATGGCAGGGCTTGCATCCCAGCATCTTTTTTTTCTCATTGCAGATGCATGGAGATGAGCTGAGATTTTCCGTAATGGTTTGGAAGCCTTCATTCAACTTTTAGTGAAGGCATCTTGAAAACCTTTCTTTATATTACTACATTTTAAAGCCATTTCAGAGCTCCTGTAAGTATTTTAGAGGCACAGCTCCCCTTAACTTTGAATGAAATGAGTATTTTCACTCACTTAACAGAAAGCCAGATTACAGGCCTGAGGGCTACAAAGGTATTTGGGGTCTGGAGCATCTCCCTTATGGGGTAAGGCTGAGAGCCCTGGGGCTGCCCAGCCTGGAGAAGAGAAAGCTGAGAGGGGATCTTATCAATGCTTATCAAGATTTAATGTGTGGGAGAAAAGTGAATGGGATCAGCTCTTTTTGGTGGTCTCCAGCATTCACAGCCCCTGTCACCCTCTCTCCTCACTGGTACCCAGGGTAAGTGTTCTCCTGCAAAGCACTCAAAAGCTGGTAAGTGTTCTGTGTTCCTCTGACTAACAGCTCATCTCTCGTTAGCTTAACTGAAATCAGACTTCTCGTTGCACTTACTAGAGGGAACAAAGCAAGATCTCAAATCAGTGTTCTTGGAGAATGTGTGCTGCCCAGCCCACTGTTTGGAGATGGGAGTGGACATATCTTCCCAATCCCTCACTGTTGCCAACAGAATAATCGAATCAGAAAGCTGGAAAAGATCACTAAGATCATCCAGTCCAACTATTCACCTACCACCAATATTTCACACTAAACCACTGTCCCTCAGTACAACATGTAAACATTTCTTGAACACCTCCAGGGATGGTGACTCCACCACCTCTGTGGGCAGCCCATTCCAGTGCCTGATCACTCTCTTGGAGAAGTATTTCCTAATGTTCAACCTAAATCTCCAAGGAGCCAAGTTCCCACGCCCAAGCATATGATCACTCCACTTATTCATCCCAGCCCACAGACTCATGTTGTGCCTGACCAGCCTTGGGTACAGGAGGTGACCACAAGACTTAAGCCTGTGAACAGCCTCTCAGCAAGGGAAGGAGTTAACTGGAACTTATTACAAAGAAGCATTCCCCAGGGCTGGGGACAGGTTGCCATCAGTACAGAGGGAACAAGACCAGACTAGGCCTGCCTCCTGCAAACTGGGAGCTAGAAGTCAGTGGATAAAGATGTGCCGCTGTATGTGAACAATGACTAGCTGCAAACTGGGCAGTTCAAGTCACTTCAAGAGACAAATTTGACTCCATCTCTGCAGTGAGAGGCAATAAACATCACTCCAGTTCACTGAGGGCTTCCTTTCACTGAGGGCCCACCTCTCAAAGGGAAAGAGCTACTGCGCACTCTTTCTACCATCCCTCTCTTGAATCATTTTCAAAGTTTTGCACTAGCCCAATGAAAGTCCAGAGATAAGTCTGATGGCAAAACAGCCCTTGGGAAAGCAACACATTTTGTCTGTTCCCAAGGGAGCGGGTTTGCTCTTTGATCTGGTGGCTCCGAGGGGAAGGGCCTCTCATATCTTGTTAAATGCTTTATTCACACACATGTAATTAAGATATCCCGTATCTACAACTCGGCATGCCTTTAATTAGAGACATTTCAACATTAGAAGCACTGACAGAAGCAGATAATAGCATCGCCTCTGCACACTGCCAGGAGACAAAGCCGACCATCGGAAAAGACAATTTCCCCACAAATTAACTGCGCGCCCTGCCTTGCCGTTTGCTTCTCTGTCCCCCATGAGGCTGATGGAAAGGAGACAAAATGGGATCCCTGCTGTCCAGAAGTTCCTGCCAAGTTCACAGAATGAGGGAACATCTGTGAACACATGGGAGGAACAAAGACACGCACAGTCAGACACCCATTTAATGCAGCTGATGGTAGAATGGGCAAAAGACCCCAGCTGAGGACAGTCAGGGACCTGTCTAACTTCTGAGAAGGCTTGACATAGAATAGAGGAAAGGCGGGCTTTGTCCTGAACCACTCCACATTCCGAGCCCCAGGACCAAGGCTGGTTTGTGCAGTGCAGGAGGAGAGAAAATTATTTGTTTTCTCATTCCGTTTTGATCCCCTTGGGACTCAGTGACACCCAAATCTCTGATTTTGGAACATGGGCTAAAATGCCCGTGGGAGGAGGATAAGGCCGAGAACACTACACCAGCTCCTGCTTATGGGCTCATCCAGCCTCTTAATCTCTCATGTAGCTCAGGATGATTTCCCTATATTTCCCCCATCACCAGCTGTTGACAGGAGCCCCAGGGGCTGACAAAAGTCGTTCAAGCCTAGAGCAAAACAAGGTATTCAAGTGACACTGATCATTGGTGACCAAAGGGTGGGTGACACAAGAGGAAAGTGTGACTGCCCAAACCTGCTTCTCACGCCATGGTGCAGTGAAATCAAATGCACAGCTCCATCTAACCTGACCCGTAATGTCAGGGCTCTTCAAGGCTTCCCAGAGGCACTGAAATTTTGGGATATATATCTACCTGTAGCCAGCGTTCATCACACTGTTCTGTGTGAACTGATCTGGGTGCTCTGTCAGAGTAACCAAGCAGAGAAAATAAATCTAAGACTGAGAGATATCCTGGAATACAGGAAGGTGAAACAAATTTAAATCCAAGAGTGAGGCAGACCATGACAACTACTGTCATACTGGGACTGGGAGAGCCAGCAAAATTCTTGGATCTAGAAAATGAAAAAGAGCAAGCAAGAGTCGGATGGAGTTAGTGATACCTATTTATTTGGTGGCAGAAACATTTCTGTAAGATCCCCTGTTCAAACAGTGTCCTTAATGAGGAAAGGAACATCTGAAAGGAAAATCAGGAAGGACATTCGGGATGGTTTCAGAAGTGTCACAGGAAGCACTGAGATCTGGAAAACTGCTTAGAGGGAGATGGGGAGGAGGTAATCTCTTGATTTTGGAAGCTCACTGGTCTCAGTCTAACAGTGGACATAGGGAGAGATTTCCAGCAGCTGCGGGCACAGGTGTTATTTCAGAAGCTAAAGGCCAACTGAGAACCATGGCCAGCATGGCCACTAACCATGAGCTCTCCATGCAACTCCATGCAATATCCTTTGCAAGTTGATGACTGAAGACAGAACTTTCCTCAAAATCCACACATTTATCAACCATTTTCCGATGTCTTACTGAAAACTCTCCCATACTTCCAATACAGGCTGTGACTTTGGTGAAGAAATCTCAGGATAAAGTTTCCTAGTCTGTATTACCAAAGTTCAACATAGAAATAATGCTATAATGGTCCTTTCTCCACCAACACATCTAAGGTTATTCTTTCCACTCTGTTTTATTTCACAAGAGTTACTTTGGTGCTGCAGGACTGTGATCCCAGAGGATTACAGAGGCATTTCATGAAATAAGAACAGAGCACCAATGTTATCTGTGGGCTACACGCATTTTGAGTTAAGTGAAGCACTGTGCATTTCTCATACCCATGGTCTGATATGGCAGAAAAATACTAAACCGAGCAATAAAGGAAACTGCCACTTGAGAAATCTCATCTTCTTCTTTTTCAGCCCTAATTTATGTTTACGTAACACATGGTTCAGAGCTCAAGAGGTTATTTTTGTGTAAAAGGAAAGTGGAGACAGATCTATTTCGTTTGTTGCCTACTCGGAGTCTTGCTTCACAAGAGTTGGACTCATCTTGCCTGACATCTGACATCAGCTCTGTTGATATCATCATCTGCCCTTTCAGCCAGCATAGAAAACAGCATTTCTGCTTTGCTGCTTAATGCCTCTGGTCTGCCGAAAAATGAGGTGAGCTGCTTCCTGAGAGCATTCCATCAAATGGCTACAGGAGGCTCAAAGATTTAAATGGGAAGCTGTGATTTAAAATACATCCAGAACAAAAAGAGGTGGTAGATTTACCAGGACAAAGGAATTCCTTGTGGGCTACACATAGAACAAGTATCATTGGTTCTGCTGACAAAGACACTAAGCAGTCATAGTGAAACATTGAGGAAATTAATATCAATTGATGGCATAGCTATAAACTAATGAAGAAGTAAATAAATAAAAAGTTTTCATGAGCTTTAACTCAGCAGAAGAAGTATAGTATATTTTGATTTTGGGCTTATTACAAGCAACAAATTGGTTTGACAAATGGTGATAAATTTCCCCAAAGACCATACTTTAATTAATTTTAAATCATAAACCAATTAACATACTTAGCACTAAACATCCATACAATTAATTTTACTAAGCACCCATACAATTAACTTTTTACTCAGTGATGATATATAGCATTTGAGGAAAGGAAAAGACAAGACCAATTTCTCATAGATAAGGAGGGAGCTGATTGACTGTGACACAAGTCTTACAACCCAGAAGTTGCTGAATGCTCTTTCAGTTGCAAAAATCAGGTCTCTTTTAAAAGCAGAGTCGGTGGCACCAGTGTGAAGTGTCCATATATTTCAGTTTTAAGAGAGGCAAGAGGATCAATTCTCCTCCAGTCCCCTCAGGTCACAGTCCTTGGATCCAGACCGGGTCTAGACTCTTCCAGGAAGATGTTCTTGCCAATGAGTTGAGTCATGCACAGCAGAGGCAATACTGCCTTCCTTCCCTGCTTGTTTTTGAGCTTTTGATGACTGGACTCAGTGGTCTTTCCAACCTTAATGATTCTATAATTCTATGATTTCTTGTCCCGAAGACCTCACAAAAAAGGAAGACAAGATGGACAGGCTGATATATCCATCAAAGTGGGCAAACAACTAGGCTGGAAAACATTTTTTTTGTGATGAAAATACTGGTTTAACTTTGTCATTTTAATCAAAATACCAATTTGAGGAGAATGCTCCGAATCAATACTACAAAATAAAACATTTTTTCAGAAATGACATTCAGAACAACATTGCCTTTGATGAGAAAAGAAAAAATAAAAAAAATTGCATTTCTCTTTTGCTAAATAAAGCATATTCTCAAGGAACATTTCTTTGCCGAGTGCTTTCACATGTCTTGTTATTCCGTGGCTATAAAACCATTTAGACAATAAACTTTCCATCTGCTCCAATATTTTCAATATGGGCTGCCCAGCGAGGTGGTGGAGTCACCGACCCTGGAGGTGGTCAAGGAACTTTTGGATTTTGTGTTGAGGAACATGCTTTAATGAGAACTATTGGTGATGAGTGGATGGTTGGACTGGATGATCTCGTAGGACTTTTCCAACCTTGGTGTTTCTGTGATACTGTGTGTTTTCCAGTGTTATGAGCCCAGCTGTGCCCTCACATAAATCTGACATCATTCCCACACTGAATAAAGCATCATGGAAGGTTTAGGGGTGCAATAGATTTCCGTGGGAAGGTTCTGAAAATCAGTGTCATCTTCTTCTCACCCATGGAACCCTCACAGAAATGGACTGCTGGTGCGTCTGCCCAGCAGATGGTCACTGAGATCTCTGATACCTCCAGCAAATTTACACCGGGTTCAGAGTTTGGAAAACTCAATTTCCCTCTGCAAATGCATCCCATACCATCACAGAAAGACAGCTCCATTCTGGCTGTGTGAACGTGTTGTCCCTTCCACCTCAGCACGCTTTTGCTGGCTGCCTGCTGCTCCTAGTTTCATGAGGCGATAATTCTGTCTTCTTGTTTTCCTCAAAACTTCGGGGCTAGAAAAGAATGTCAGACTGCTTAAAATATGCCCTGTTTTCAAAGCAGAACTTCCATTCTGCAGCCGAATAACACTCTGAATGGTGCAACTAAACACGAGAGGCTCTGTTCTCCCTGGAGATCAAAGTTACACCAGCTCAGCTGTGCTGTTAGCATTGCTGCAGGGCTGGCTGGAGAATTATTTTGCTGGAAAGCTTTTTACCCAGGATTTGTTCCCAGATGTCTCAGTACACAAAGCTACCTGTGAGCTGATAAGCCCTCCCTGAGTGGGAAGGTGAAGAAAAAGGCACCCATGCAAGAGGATTCTTCTCTTTGGGTCTCACCTCATGGGAGGTTTCAGCTGACCTTCCCAGGAGCCCCCACGGGTAATACGCATGCATCTTTCTTTTCCTTCCTTTGATGGACTGTTTTTTATTTTCTTATTGTTTAGCCTGATCAGGGAGCATTGGAAGATGCTTGAAGCAACAGCTTGTGTCTGCCAGATCATCAGGAAACCAGTCAAAAAGAGGATGAAGCTTTGGGGGATGTTCTTCTCTGACATCAGAGAGGAAGGGCATCATCTGCCCTATTGGAGCAGTTAAAATAATTCTTCATGGGGGGGAGGAGGACTAAATACAAAAGCTGGGAGGGGGAAGGAAAAGAAAAAAAAAAAAAAAAAGGAAGATCAAATAAGCTTTAAAAAAAGTAGATGTGTGTGATCTTGGATGCCTTCTGACAATATGCTATTGCTCATCATTATTGCAAGACAGCATTAACATTGGTTCAGGACTTCAACTATGTATTTCAGGACTGCAGTATACTTCTACTTTTGTGTGCAGCAAGAAATGGTGAATTTCTGGATTTATAATAATGGTTTGGAGAACGGTGAAAAGGTCCCTGAGTTGCAGTTGACCTACAATTCCTGCTTTGAGCTCTCATAAGCCTAACCCCATCTAAGCACAGCTTTCATTTTGTGAACACATCAGTTCACACTGTGCTATGGACTCAGCCCCGAAATTGCTATAAGCTGGTATTTTAATGGGACTTCTTAGATGCTTGGAGCAAGCTATAAGACAGTGGACACAAAAGAGAACATAAAGAGGAATTTCTATTTGCAAAGGAAAATAAACGGGAGCTTTTCAGATAGTCCTGGTAACAGAAGCTGTGTCCCATGTGTTCATGGGGTGCAGCACAGTTCCAGATCCCTGAGACAAAGCTGCTGCTGTGCAGAAGCCTCACACAGAGCCTGGGCTGGCATGTCAAGGCTCCTGCCAGAAAGAAGGTGGAAATCTCCAGGGGTGGGACTGTGTCCTCACATTGTCCTTGGGTACAGAGGACACAGTGCATTTATTCAGATGGCAGTGGATGGTTGTGCAGATGGGATGGTGGCCAGATGGGAAAGGTGGGCAGGGAAAGCAACGGCAGTGCTAGATTTGTGTCTGGATATTGGTGCCATCGGCCACGAGGTCCCCAGGAGGAGTGACAGTGGACAAGCCACTCTACCCCCCATCACTTCTCCACCCCTGAGCATCCTTCCTACTGGTCATCCATACAGGGTCATTCTCTGACTGGGCTCCTCTCCCACAGTCTCAGCCCATCACTTTGCTGCAAACCACCACAGAAGTGTCCTTAGACCCTTGTCTACAGGCAAAAGGATTGGGTTGTTTTGTGGGACGGCATGCAGGCATCCAACCTCACCTCATCCAGCAGTGGGCATCACAGAAGGCACCCTTTAAGGGATATCTTTGACCTCTCCTCTGACTGCATTGAGGGACTGGGGCAAGTAACTCTCACTCTCAGATGCCAGGAAGGCAGCAGGGATGAATCCTGCTCTGCTGCTCTCCCGTTTGTGGCTTCTCACTGTTACTGTTTGTTTCTGCAGGAATTGCCTCACTTTAAATAATTTAAAATTTTGTACACAAAAACTAATCAAGAACCCAAATTATCATCTTTTTAAGCACAGGAAGATATGCAGAATCAGCCTGAAATCATTTCGAAAATAATAAAGGCAGATTCAGTGAGAGACCAAAAAGCGAAGCGAGTACAGCTGTGAGCTGGTCTAGGTTTATCTCAGCCAGTGAAAGCAGACAAAAGGTGCTGGTCTATCCAGCATTTCGTTTTTTAGACAAACTTCTCGGTTGCATGCAGATTTGGGAAAAGAATGAATATTCTGCTTCAGCAGCTGAAGCGAAGAATTAGAAAAAAAATGGCACATGTCACACCGAAACAAAATTGGTGCTGTTTCTTTTAAAGCAAGACTTGAAAAAGGGCTATTTTTAGTCAACTCAGATTTACCATTGACATGAAATGAAATGTTCGTCCTCTCTGCAGAGCCTAGCCCTCCTACCAGATCCTTTCCCTTCGGTGGGGGGTCAGCTTCCAGAACATTTCTTGTCGCTTTGAAATGTAGTTCTCCTCCACAGATTTCAGCTTTCTGAGGTGGTGTTTGTTGACGCAAAGTCTGAATGTGATTTTAGAGGTCTTGGGTCGCTGCAACCCCAGTCCCCAAATGCCACCACCTCCGCGCTCAGGCAGGATCAGCACAATGCAAGCCTTTCCCAGCTTGGCTTTTATTTAACGAGGATGGAGCCTACTGCTGTGATGTGACAGTTCTCAGATAAAGGTCCCATCCTGCTGTGAGGAGCAGAGCTGGGTTGCTGCAACCTGGCAGAGCATGGGCACAACCCCATCTCAGCGCTGTGCGAACAGACAAGGGAGGGAGGTGGAAACCAATCGAGTTATCTCTGACGTGCCAATGGTCTGAACTGCGCGTCCCTCCACCATAATCACAGCAATTATACATGACAATCATTAATAATTGCATTTCACTTCAACCAATTTCAACTCAAATATAGCCTTTGTGCCAGGTTTCAGTTAATTTTTCCTATATGTGCGCCTCAGGCATTTGCAATATCCGTGTGTGAAGATCAGTCAGGACAAATGACAGGATGACATGCCACATTTCTTGGGGGAGCCAATTTTTAATTAATTGTTATTCATAAACTAATTATTAAATTTACAAATGAGTTCTCAAAAAAAAAAAAAATTAATTTAGCCCATGGAAGCCATACGTCAGCCATTTGCAGAAGGAAATGAGTCTGCTTTTCTTTGTGAACCCACGTCTCAAGATGTGAAATGTCTTTTCCCCCGAGCTCTGTGGCATTGGTCAAGGTCACCCCCCACCCTCCCCATGCTGGCTCTTGTCCTGCCTCACACTTGGCTTAAAAGCAGTTTTGAGAGACCATTTCCTTACAGATCCAAACAGAGAGGTGAGTGGATGTCTACAAGAGTGCACTCAGGAGCATCTCCAGGAGAAAGCTGCTCTGTGATCCCTCCAAAAAGTGGAGGAAAACGTACATTTGTTTGAACTTTGATTTCTTTTCTTTGCTGCACACACAGCACAGAGCAGCCAAATCTCCTCTTCCTCTGAGCAAAGTTTCCTTATGGATGTGCCCACAGCATTCTCCATGTAGCTGCTGCCTCGCATCCTGGTGCACCAGTAATGTGCAAGTGTTTGAGCAAGAGCATGAAAACAAAAACTGAGCTTCCACTCTGCACAGAACAGCATACTGGGATTAATGGTCACCAGCTCCTATTTCTCATCGTTGCTGGAAGGATTTGATTTACGTGGCCCTGAAGATGAATGCTCCTCTGTAGAGAACAAGGTGGGAGAGTGCTGCCAACCAGCAGGAATGGCTCTGAAGCATGAAGGAGCTGTGCTCCACCTCTATCAGTTCTGCCACCCCCACGCCTGGACCTCCCCTGTCCCCTGCAGAAGTGGGAGCTCTCCCTGCGAGCTGCTCCAGCTGCTGCACAGAGACACGTTGCCCTTGAAAGCTGTGCAGAAGCTCTTGCCTTCTTCCCAGGTTGTCACAAAAAGTCAATGGCCAGGGGGAGACACAGAGAGACATCTGCACAGCTCCCAGGCCAAGGGCAGAGCGGAGGGCTCGCGGCCACGTGGCACAGCTTGGCTGTTCCTCCTTCTCCCTTCAGGAGAGCTCTGAGAAGTGCTGCTCACCATCTGCAGCAGCTCCGCTCCCTGCCCTGTCCCCAGGAGTAGCGATGGCGTTCAAGGGCAGCTTGGTGGTGTTCCATCCAGCATGGGCCGGAACTGCAGACCCCGAGGTTTTCAATATTGGGTCATACAGGGAGCAAGGTATCATGGCAGTCCTTTGGGAGAGCTCAGCTGCAGCAGGCTGTGGCAGGGCTGGATGATGCCTGTGGCAGCAGAAGTGGTGGGTTAGCAGGGGCTGCAGGGAGGAGAACATTGAACAGACTGTTATTCCAAAGAAATAACCTCCTGTTGTAGGGCAGTGCTGTCTCTGTGGTGCACTACACATTGTGCCTATAATAAGGAGGTTCAGGTGAGACTCAAGGCATTATCTGGGTGGGGAAATTGACCAACATAAACTGAGGTCAGCCACCCTGGAGAGCAGAACTGATGTCCTTACTAACGAGGGTGGTTGTGCAGGAGCTGTGGTCTCACTCTTCAATCTGCTCTTGGTGCAAGAGCATTGCCTCACTGTAATAAAGTTTGCTGCTCCATTTTGAGTGCAGGATTGGGGCGAACTCAGGTGAATCTGAAGTCCAGGATGCTGCTTCCACCACAGCAGATTGCCTGTGTTGCAGCAGTTCCCTTAGGATTTTCATAAGTGAGTGCAAATGTGGGATCCAGCGGATCTCTCACGGAGAGCAAAAGGAAATTTGGGAGCAGAAAGAGACATCCAAGTTGTTTCCAAGGGATAGACCATGCTGACCTTTCACCAGAAAAATGCTTGTCTGCCCACCAGGCACCAGGCTTAGCTGTGAGCCTCCTCCTCATAGCCCACTGGGTCTTCTCATCCCATCATCTCAAACTTCAACCCTCTGTTGTTACAGTGGTGTAAAAAAAAACAACACAGAGAGGAGCCAGGAACAGAAAGAAAGAGCCACATCCTCTCTCTAAATAAGATGTCCTGATTATTATTATTATTATTATTATTATTATTACTTTAATTATCTTTTTCATCTGGGCTCTGGGTGCCAAGTGAAACCTCATGTGGGCTGAATGCTGCCCCAGTGCATCTCTTGTGTGCTTTTCTGCTGAGCAGTCTGCATGCAGTGAAAGGCATTAATTGTTTTCAAACACGTAAGATGTTCGTGTTGCTCTTGCCGGAGGTGTTAGTCAATTTTATTAAATACTGTCAATGTCTGGCTGTGTGCTAATGCAGAGATGGCTCTGACCTGTGGTTTGTAACCGAGGGGGTTCAAAGGTGTGGCTGTGCCTCAAAGCCCGAAAAAAGGAGAATTTTTGAATGCTGTTATCTCATGGCCATGTCACCTTTTACCCCAGTGCTATATTTGGAAATACAAACGTGCCAGCATGGATAATCTGAAGAGTGTTTCAAAGTCCTTGCAGACAAAAATTGAGCTACAGATGTCAGAGGTTCCATTACAAGGAAAGCTGTGGTTCAAGCTGAAATCAAACATTGCAAGAGTACTCCTAAAATGAATGAAAAATGCTCTTCTGAAGTTTGCAGAAGCAGCAAAAAGCTGTGAGCGCTGGAAATCTCTGATTGTCAGCTATCACAGAACCAAGCACTTCATAGATGGGTGGGAGAGCATTTTTTAATCAGATCCATCCCTCAGGTGCTCAGAGGAGGGGAATGCTGATTTTGGTGCACAGCTTGAATGTCCATGGTATCACCTGAGAGCTGATGGTGGGAAGGATCCTGAGACCAGGCATGTGTCTCTAATGCTACAGGAGTGAGCTGCAGCATCTCAGGGTGAGTGACCGGAAAATCCGTGAGTATTTTTGCTTTTCATAATATGATTCCTCTATGAACAAAGCTCCATTTGACCAACAGACACGCGGTTTAATTCCAGCCTCAATGTCTTGGACCTTAAGTAAAATAAAAGTATTTTTTTTCTGTGGTAAACTTTCTGAATTTTCTGAGGTGGAAATGAAAGCAGCTGAACAGGAACGAGTGTAACAGCAAAAATTCACAGAACCTCCAAGGACATCCACCAGACTGCCCATCACCAGCACTGGGCACACGTTATCACACTCATTCCTCACCTTGATGCTCTCCTACCTCTTATCCATCAGAGGTTGTTTCCCACACAAATCCTGTCTCCCTGCAAGGACAGAAACAGCATTTTTTATTTTCATTTTTTGCATGTTTCGTTGTTTCCAAGCTTCCTCTACAAACAGCTCACCATAAGGAGAAATACTCAGCTGTGCTTTTTGCATCCTTACCATCTACCCCTGAACCTCTCTTTCCATGGGTCTTCAGCTTGGAGTGCCTGCCTGATCCATAGCTGTCCAAATCCAGTCAAAACTGTTTAGTTTATAAAGATCCGTGTCCCTCTGTCTCTGCAGGACACACTCTTTTGGTCTTGATCTTTAAGGACAAGATTTCCAACATCTGATCTCTCAGACAACTGGATTACATGCACCTGAACTGTTTGAGGCTATAAGGGGCCTCTGGGACAGTTCTTGATCATAGAAAACCTCCGTTACTTCTCCATTTCCTTGGATTGACTTTTCTGGTGACATCTGTGTCTGGTGTCTGGCACATTCCAAGTGCCTCTTTGCTCAACCTCTGAGTGATTTGTCCCCAAATTTTCTCCCCTCAAAAGGCATGTTTCTCAGTGTTTACTTCTCCACCAAATCTCTGCATCTCCAACATTCATCCTTTTGGTGGAAGCTGAGAATAGAGGAGTTACTACCTAACCCCATTAATATTTGTAGTGCCCTTCAGGAGCTCCAGCACACAGAAGATCTGAAATAGCCCAAAGGCAATGGTAGCACATGCCAGGCATTACACTTAGTGTTTGCTGGCTTCATCTCTGCTCTTTCTGGTGAAAAAGGGGTGTTGGGGAGCCATTCCCTCATTTTCTGATGCTTTTCCAAGTACCTGCAACACACTCGATCATTCCTGAAGCCTTTGGGGTTAAAGTCAAACTCAGACCCCACATTGGAACTCGTACAGCTCTGTTGGTTCTTAGGCTTTATAACTGTGATTAGATTTAGACACCGAGATTGTATTGATTTTGGCTGTTAGCAGAGTTGTCATTAGGTTAAAAGTGGCTTGAGCGATGGAGGGGGGCAGAGGTGGCTGCTGCCTCCCAGCATAGCTCAAGTAAGTGAATTTTGGAGAAGGGCATTAGCTGCTGCCTACAAAAGAGTGGGCTGACCTGCACCAGCCTGGTTTCACAGAGGTGCTGGTGCTGAATGCACAGATAACAAGTTGCTCCTCTCTGGTGTGGGAAACGCTTTGCTGCAGGCTGGGAGGTGATTGCCCTAACCCGATCCTCTCCATCACACAGCTGGAGCAGGGCAGGTGGGTGAGAGGCAGGGCAGAGGTACCACCACCTTCCACATCCTTCCAAGGGAGAGGGCTTTGCTTGGGCACAGGCAAAGCAACCTGTCGTCTTCACTCTGCCTGTGAAGACCTTCCAAGCAGACATTCTGGACAAGGCACCAAGACAAGAGTTACTTCTGGTAGCTCAAGGGATGTAAATGACTTCCCTTCTTCTTCAACAAAGTCAAAGGGCAAGCAGCAACAGCAATAAAAGGAAAACAGAAACAAACAAGCAAACACACAATAAAAAAAACTCATCACAACTAACCTTGCACTTTTTATTCTTCCCTGCAATGGTGATTTATAGCCAGATTTCAAAACAAAACCATGACTCTGGAAAAAGTTGGAATGAAAGTATTTTCCTTTAACTTGGCTTGTTTCTTCTCTCTCTCTCATTTTTTTTTTCCCCCAGCTGTAACTATTTACTGATTCACAAAAAGTTCTGAAACTGCATTTTTTAAGAACATAACTATTTGTCAGAAGGAAAAAAAAAAAAAGATCAGAAAATCACCCAGCTGTCTGTCTCACAATCTTTTATACACTCCTATTTGATCTTGTCCAGTCTTCAGAAGTTTTTTTCTTACCAAGTAACATATGGTTAATATCACATAGGGTATCTGTGGTCATGTTCCTAATTCATCTCTTCACCCATGGGTCATGAATTTTGCTTCCCAGGTTCTGGGGACCATTTTGAAGCAGTAGTGCAGGAGACAACCAGAGTCATCCCACTGTGCAAGTCTTCCCCCCCCCCCCAGTGGAACATCATTTACTGCACTTCTGAAACCTACCATCGATTCCCACCCTTTCCTCATGCACCTTATGCGAAATCTGCCCCTAAAAACTAATTTCTATCTCTACAGCTTTGGGAGACTTCTGATGGATGCAGAAATATTCTGGTACGTCATAACCTACTGCTGCTCTTCGGTGGAGAAATCACTGAAAAGCAGAAAGAAGGCCAGGAGGGAAGCAATCTTGCACTCTGGTGGTGCCTTTCAGGCATTATGGAATGGGATCTTTGTCCCCTGCTGCATAATGCCATCCCAGCATTTATTTTACATACCTAATCTGAATATCAGCAGCACCAATTGAACAAGCTCTCTGACAGTGTTCTGTTTGGTTGTCCTAGAAACCCAAGAAAGCCCTGCTCAAGCCAAGTGGCAAAGTTAGGTAGGGTACAGGGCCTGGGATGGTGACAACGTGGTGTGAAGGTCTCTCCTTTTGCTGTGAGCAGCTCTTCTCCAAAAGGACAGACAGACCTGAAATCTCACTGTGATGGTTTTTATAGGCACCAGTCTCAGTGTCACCACAGTGGTTAGGAAGGTATGTACAGAAACATAAAGAGTCGGAACACATTGCAGATGAAAGTGAGCAGAATTACAAAAGATGGATGGAAATACTTATGCAAATGAAGATTTTGGCCCTGTCAGGAAACTCACCATGGCACTCATTTATTACTTTCTTAAGACAGCAGATGGCAAACTGCTAATGAATGTGAAACAAACAGAGAGGTGCTAGAGAAGAAAAGAAGGGAAGAAAAGCTGGTTTAGAAGCAGAGCTGTGCAGCCTCTCAGGTAAACCCACTGTGAAAGAGAGGCTCCAGGGAGACCTCATTGCAGCCCTTCTATACACAAATGCAGCCTACAGGAAAGCTGAGACTCTTCATCAGGGAGTGCAGAGACAGGAAAAAGGGTAATGGCCTTAATCTAAAAGGTGGGAGATTTAGAATAGACATTAAGGAGAAATTCTTCACCGTGAGTGTGGTGTGGCACAGGAATAGGCTTCCTAGAGAAGATGTGAATGTCCCATCCCTGGAGGTGTTCAAGGCCAGGGTGGATGGAGCCTCAAGCCTCGTCTAAGTAGGAGCTGTGCCTATCCATAGCACTGGAACTGTATGGTTTTAAGAACCTTTCCAACCCAAACTGTTCTGTCATGCTACGATCCCATGTTGCTGACGCTGAGAAAGAAACCTTAGCCAGGAGGGACCAGGTATGGCAGCTCGGGAGCTGGTGTTGTACAGCTGGGAGATAACGGTGCTGAGCTGGTTCGTGTGCTCTCTGGTCCCCTGTGCGCAATGAAAAATAAAAAGCAATTCCATAACCACTCACTGAGTTACTGAGGAAGATAGAGAGACAAGCAGGATGAGAATTAGGTCTTTCATGCACTGTAATAAGCTGATCTGAAGTCTCATTGCTGAAGTTGACACTTATTACTGGAAAACTCAGCTTGTTTTTTGCCATCACTGAGCCTTCTCTCATAATTTCCTCAGATTTCCTCCTGTCAGGTCACTTCAGTATTTCTTTGAAATAAAGACAGCCTCGTAAATAAAGGATAGCCAAGATGCTTCTCAGGGAGATAAGACAAGCCCCGTCAGGAGAAGAAATGAGGTTTTGGTGCAGACTCAACAAGAAGCACGTCTTTTGTTGCAATCACTAACTAAGTGTAATTAACTTCCTGATGAGGTGCAGGATCTCAGGAACTGATTGGAGTTATAGGCTAATAATTATTCATGAGAAATTAAAAGACACTAGTTACGGGAACTGAATGTATTAAATTTTTTTTTACAAAGCTCACTGGAGAAAACACTTCCACGAGCCAAGGCTACAGATGAATTCCCAGACTGCTGCTGTGCAGGACTGTGGTGGGAAGTGGAAGGGAAACATCCACCCTAATTTCTCCCTGAGTGAAGTCCACAGCCTCAAGGAGCTCTCCAGGAAAAATGATGCAGCTCACCAAGGTCAGAATCATCCTCTGAATATTCTGCTCAATGGGAGGGATCCTACAGAAGTTAGGAGGTGGATGCCATGAGTGTTTAAGGGTTCTCCATGCTCTTCAGAGCCTACTGTATTCCCAAGCTGTGTTGACCCTGGCACCCATGCAACCTACAAGCACAGGGAGTTGATGGGAGTTGAGGTGAGGATGTACTCCTTCCCCTCTCTGAGAAACTCCATCAGAATGCCACTGTGCACAGAGGTTGGGAACAATGAGTGGAGCCAACAGCAAGCTCAACTTCAGTGGGATCATTAGACGCATACTCTGCAGACACACAGCAGCTTGGGAAAGCTGTTCCCAGCAATAGTGTCTGTCTCCAGCAAATGCAGATGATCAACACTTGCTCTGCTTTCCAGACAAGCAGTCTTGAGAGTACGCGTGCTGAAGTGCCCCATCAGTGACCTGCTTTATCTGAACCATACAAGCCATGTGCCACACTTAGCGAGCAACCCTGGCTCAGGGCTTGCAGCCACCTCGGCACATGCAAGGCTCACAGGAGGCAGCAGCAGCACTGCTCTAGCCAAAACCTTCAGCACCGGTTGCTTCCCTTTTGGTCCAGAACCAGTAAGTCTGGATTGTCACTAAACTGTGAAATTATTGCCCTGGCACTAGGAGAGATTTTTGGTTTATTCACATCTCTTGATTTTAGAGGATTACAGTATCATTGGGAATTCCCTACATTAGGCCTTAGTTACAACATAGCAAATTAAAGGCCAATCATCAGCAGCATGCCAAATTCTCCAGGACTCCTACAGTTCTGAACAGATCCAGGCACATCTGAACTGTCTGTACTTGTTCCTTGCACAAGGGTCTGCCTAATGGTTATTCAGCTGTTGCCAGTGAAACCCAGGCCAACGACAGCCTTTTGGGCAGGAGTCTAACAGAAGCCCTGGTGAGAGGAGGGGCTGCATTCCCTGGCAGCTTTGTGGTACCCGCTGCACATAGCCCCATATCATTGTCAGTTTGAAAAACCTTCTGGCAGATCCTAGTGTTCACCTAAAGTGTCAGATGTAAAAGGAAAACGTTTGTTTGGAAGGTATTGACCTAAAAATGCTGTCAGGGTATTGCTGGTACTCATGCCACTCACCCAGGGAAATGGGCCAGTGGAGAAGTAGAAATTGCCAGTAGACAACAGATCTGAGCTGGGTCTCCTGGGAATGAGGTGGTCAGATAGGCAACTGTTGGAAGGAACCCTTAAAGGCCAACTCACCTGCAACGAACAGGGACACCCACAGCTCCACCAAGTGCTCAGAGCCCCGTCCAGTCTGACCTTGAATATCTCCAAAGATGGGTCACCTACCACCTCTCTGGGCAACCTGTGCCAGTCCCTCACCACCCCTACTGTAAAAAACACCTTCCTTATATCCAGTCCAGATGTTCTTCCACTGGTGAGAGCCTGCCTCGATGCTCTGTGTGAAACACACACACTCCTTAGTGCCCACAGGACAGGCTTTTAGTCACGCCCAGTAGAAAATGAGTCAGTCCCATGGGTGCAACCTGCTTTTGGGTATACAGAATTTGCTCTGTGATAGCTGGCTCCAGTCAGATTCCCAGATATCACTATGGGACTTCTATTTGCTGCAGTATCTCCTGTCCTGCCAATGATAACAGCGGTGTTTGCAACACTCATGCCACCTTGCAGTGCTGTGTATGGTGTTCCCTTCTCTATCCCTATGAGTGCAGGTTAGGATATTGAATTCATACCCCAAAACCTATCTGGCCACCTAAAGTTCAGGTAAGCACACACAGAAAGGCTGAGTCCACGTGGGAAATAATAGTAAATAGAAGATACATAATATATAAATAATATTACATGTATGTATATATAAATAGTATTATCTTTCTCAATTTCCAAGGCAGAAGGTGAATGGAGATGCGGTGACACAGTATATAAAGTAAAAGTAGTTATTTTTGCCAGATTGCTCGATATAGAAGTACTAATAAAAAAATGAACAAGCAGGAAATTCAATTCCAGTCTCATCATATTCCACAGAGATGTATTGAACTGGCATTTCTATAAATTGAAAAATATTTCTGTCACCTGAAAAGTAAATCTATATATCAAGAACAAAGTGTTGAAAATGTGAAATTTATGAAAAACTGAATGAAAAAAAAGAGAAGAAACTGGTGTGCTGTTTCATCTTATCCGAATCATATCAAAGAGCACGGTGTGCATGTCCCTCAGAGCCAGGCAGCTATTACAGCAGGATCAGTTATGAGCGGAGTATGCAACTGCCAAGGCTGTTGGCAGAGTTAGGCAAAACCTACTTGGAACAATTTATTTATGACCCAGCAAATGCTTTTAGCCCAGGTGGGAGTGTCAAGCAGTTCCTTATTTGCAGGACACAGGACCGAAGGCTCTATGGCAGATGTGCACACTCCTGACATTCCTTCTCAGCAAGCTCCCAGTGGGCTGAGTGAAAGGTGCTCAGACAGCAAGGACAGGAGATGCCTTTTAGGCCAGCATGTCCCAGACACCTTTCCAAGGATGCAGACATGACACTGGAGGTTAGAGGAGCTCCATATTTCTATGAGAGAACTGTAAAGGCACCTGAATCTCATGTCTGTCCCATCCTTGGTTCTGGACAAGCCTCGGCTGTGCATGGAGGGTCTGCAAAGTCAGAGAATGATGCCCTTATCAGTGACCTTCATGCTCCACAAGCTCCATCATCCATGGTTGATGTTTCTGTACTCAAGAAGTCTTTGCACCACACAGTGTTTTTTTCTGAGAACTCAGCTTCCATTTTCTTGGCAGCTATCAGCCTCTGGGCGTAGAAATCTCATATCTTGCTGGGAATCAGAGGTGGAGTGGTCTTCCTTCAGCTGTCCCTGTAGTTTGCAGCTAAGTGTTCCAAACAACATCAATTCATCCAACAGTTCATTTGCAGGCAGAGTGCTTGTCCAAGTCCTCCGCTCTCCCTTTCAATCTCTTCCTTGCACATTAGCCCTTGTCATGTCTTCAGTTTCTACTTCATGGATGATTTGGATTTACTGTCAGAAGCTTTCAAGGAAGAAGACAGATTCTTATCCACCATTCATTTTCTCTGCCTCATAGGTAGCACTAGCTATGCTTCCCCAGTATGTGTTTGCCCTTGGAGAGATCATTCTAATAATAGATTCATAGAATCATAAAACATCCCAAATTGGAAGGGATCCAGAAAGTCCAACTCCTTCATCAAGCCCAACTTGTAAGGGCTTTTACATTCCCATTGGAGTCCTTCACTGAACATCCAATCCTGTTCTGAAGGAACTGCCACATCCCACTGGAGAAGACAGATCAAGAGGTGTGTTATAGATAAAGTTTCACTCACTACTCCCATACATCCCCTTTTTTGGCTTTCTGGATGGTTCTGAACACGCCCAGATCTGTCCATGTCCATGTCTAGAAAACTCTAGAGACTGCCTATGCAACCCAAGCACAGAATGGACTTTCAGATTTCTATAGGAGCTTCTCAGCACCTTTGTATATCAGTCTTCTTCTAGAACTATAGTTAAAGAATGAAACAAATGGATTTTTTTTTTTTTTTTTGCCTAGTTTGACCTGCTTCAATCTTGACCTTGAAAATCAACTGTGAATTAGTGACTGATGTACAATGAAACTTGAGGAATCCCATACTTAGTTTCCTGTAATCCTATTTGGATTCTGTTTCCATTTCCTTCTGCTTAATCCTGACGTACCAACTGAAACAACCGTGCAAACTGCTTGGCACAAGGGAAAAATGTAATGTCCTGCCCAGTCATTAAGGTGAGGCTGGGAGATGAAACTTCACAGCTAAATTAAATCCGATCTTTATGGTAGAAACAAACAAGATCTAATGAGAACCTCAGAAGTCTTGTCACACAGTCCCATCCCTTGGATTTG
>JAOWBP010084932.1:0-26914 GCA_028571105.1 Tragopan temminckii
TTTTTTTTTTTTTTTTTGGAGACCGAACTTGAACTCCACTTACTGGCATGTCTACATTTACAAGGCTGTCAGCTAAAAATAACACATGAAGAAAGAAGTCATGAGAGGAACAGGCCAGGGCACGACACAAACATTAAGAAGTAAAATTCCTTGCCATGTTCTGCACTCATAAAGAAAAGTTAAAGTTCATGGTTACAGAGAAAAAAGTATTTGCAGTACGCTATTATTGCTATAAAGTGAAATGTATTCTGTCCCAAAACGTTTTTTTGAAAGCAGCATGCAAGTATGACAACGTAAGCAGAGCTGAGAAGCTGATCAGCTGGGCACTTGGTGTACCCTGAGCTGTGTCCCTGCCCGTGGCAAGAGAGTCCTGGATTTATAATGGGCTGGTGTCAGAATTTGAAGACATTGCTAAAGCCTTAAAAAAACACAGCCATGAAAAACACATGCTCACCCCAGTGAGCATCACAATGAGCCCAAATTTACTGAATGTTTAAAGTGAGACTGAGGAACGGTAAAAAATCTGTTGATACGACCAGCATTCTCCCAAATCTCCATAACATGGATGTTATAATTACCACTAGACATAACCCACTGCTTGTAAAGTGCTTTGCAGTTTTTGCGTGAATCTTGGCATATAAGATATTAAAACACAAATGAAGTTTGCATGATGAGAGAATTTCAGATAGATACAGGTTAAACAATTTTTACTGAGCTTTTGGTGGTAAGAAAGGAAGATTCGGAAATCCCAGTTTGTGGAATCTCTCAGCATAGTTTCCCAAATAGGAAATAAAATCTCATCTTGAAAATACAGATAGATTATTTGCAGTATTAGACATAATCATAACAAAGTTACCATTAATCATTTTGAGAAATTCCTGTAATTTTTTTAATCACGATTCAAAATAGATCATTTATTTTTGAATTATTTTTGACACGGGACATAGAAGTTCTGCTTTTTACCCAGTTCTGTTTCAAGATAAGTAGGTTAACTTTTCAACTTTATCCTCAGAAAGTGCTCCATGCTCCACTGTATAGCTGGCTGGTGTATACATAAATAAGAGCACTGACTGAAAGTAGATTTGTGAATGGACCAGATTGAATGCACATGCACACCCAGAACAGTGGCCTTTTTCACTGCTGTTTGTCTGACACAAATCACATAGCAAAGCATAAACATGATTCTGCCTTTGGGCTACTGAGTGGCTACCACACAATTTGTCTCAAATTAAATGGCTTCAAAGATGTAAAATGAGAATGTCATCCTCCTGCCATCTCTTCCTTTATTATGCCCAATGCTATCACAATTCTTCCTAATCCTCCTCTGTAGATGGATGGTTTACCCCCACCTCTCATCCATCTCTGCCCACAGCAGTACCTTGAGAGTTTTCTTTCAGCAGAACAGCTTTTATTTGACATTGTTATAATGTCTATCACAAGAACCAAGAGTGAGTCCTTTTTGCTGCTCTGTCAAGATCTTGAAACTCACCTCCTTGTACTGGGAACATTTTTTGACCCGAGCTAATGCGATTCTTGACCTGTCCAAGAACAGCAAGAATCAAAATCACTGTCTCTTGGGAGAGGCAGGTTTAGCAAAATAATCTCAAAGTCATTGAATCACCATGGCAGCAGAAAGAGATATAGATTTCTTCTGAGTGAAAAGCGTCCACAATTTGGAGGAAAGGACAGTGGGAAACCTCTCTTCCCTCCCCTCCTCCATCAATACTTCAGAAAACAGTCCTCAAAAATAATGGGGATTGTTATAATAACTATATTGTTTCAGATTGGTAAGCAAGAGTCTTGGAAAAAAGGAGCTGGGTTGAAGGATGCCTAGCAGAGATTAATGAGAATTTTGTGCACGTGTGGGACATGGAGGAGTTCTCACCCTGCTATTTACATCCTGCAATCCCTATCACTACTCAGGTAAGGGGGAGAACAGAAGAAGGGAAATGTCTCAATGAGTTTGGTCCACTAATTGCTCAAAGCAGGGCTGCGGTAGCTCATCAGAACATTTGAATTGGAGTGGCTACAGAGGAAATAAGCTCCACAGCAAAGAAAACAATGAAAGAGTTTGGGTTGTTGTCAGCTCTTCTAACACACAACAAATGATTAACTGATAGAAAAGCTGCTCTGTGGTAAAGCTTGAATACAAACCTGCTGTTCTCTTTTTAGACAATTACAGAAAAAAAAAAAAAAATCAGAAGAAGGGAAAGAGAAATGATAAGAAACTGATCTGGTAATGCAGCTGATAGAACAGAAGGAAAGGATAGCATCCAGAGGGACACAGGCAGGCTTGAAATGTGGGCCCACGAGAATCCAATGAGGTTTGACAAGGCTGAGTGGAAAGTGTTGCACTTGGATCAGGACAATCCCAGATACATGTACAGACTGGGAGAACTCCTTGAGAGCAGACCTGTGGAGAAGTACTTGGGGGTTCTGGTGGACAAAAAGCTGGACATGAGCCAGCAGTGTGCTTTAGCAGCTTGGAAGGCCAACTATATCTTGGGCTGCATCAGAAGAGGGGTGGCAAGCAGGGAGAGGGAGGGGGTTCAATCCCTGTGTTCTGCCCTTATGAGGTCCCATCTGGAGTAGTGCATCCAGCTTTGGGGCCTCCAACACAGAAAAGACATGGAGCTATTGGAGCAAATTCAGAGAAGGTCATGAAGATGATCAGAGGGCTGGAGCACCTCTTTTATGAAGAAAGGTTGAGGATGTTGGGCTTGTGTAACTTGGAGAAGAGAAGGCTTTGGGGAGACCTCACTGAGGCCTTTGAGTACTTGAGGAGAGCTTATAAAAAGGAGGGAGACATACGTTTTGCTTGGTCTGACAGGGATTGAATGAGGAGGAATGGCCTTAACTGAGTGGAGGTTTAGATGATAGGAAGAAGTTCTTTACTCAGAGGGCAATAAGGTCCTGGCACTGCTGCCCAGAGAAGCTGTGGGTGCCCCATCCCTGGAAGCATTCAGCGCCAGGTTGGATGGGGCCATGGGCAGCCTGAGCTGGTGGGTGGAGACCCTTCTCATAGCAGGGACTTGGAACTGGATGATTTTTAAGGGTCCATGCAACCTATTTCATGATTCTATGATCTAGGACAGTGGGCACCTCCCTGCACATCTGTCCTGAACAGAGATGCCTACACAACCTACATCTCACCTACTCATGCACAACCTGCTGAACCAGCATCAGCATTTATTCCAAATCAGCGTGGAATACCACAGTGATCTCAGTACAGGATTGGAAGCTCCTTACTCTGGAACTGACACACTGGAAGAGGGAGCAGAAGCTCCTGAGGAATCTAGTTCAGTTCCATTCTTTGCAAACAGACACCAACAACGCTTGCAATCACACAGCTCTTCTGAAGCACCAAGGAGTGCTGCTGCTTGTCATGATCACAGTGTTGGTGAGCAGAACGCAGGCAGAAGGAGGGCACAACTCGCAGGGAAGAACACATTGCATTTTCGTGTGGCGTGCATGTTCATTTTAATTGCTGGGGAACAATGCTGCTCCAACACCACCCACGGCATGGGCCTGTGACTTAGTGGCACAGTCTGTCCCTGCTCATGCAATATGGCTTGCTTGTTTTTTTATTATTATTTTTTTTAACACGACTTTACAGCGAGCAATTTAACAGTTTCCTTTCCTGTTTCTGAGTGGCACTTGTGCATCATTTTCTCAGGAGTTTTTGTAATGTGAGGCCTACATTTCTCTGACCCCTTCACCCCTGCCAGTTGTAGAAACTGATATTTTTTGCTGGGCTACCTGGGGCAAGCAGCTGCCTCCTGCATCTGCTTCTGCAGTCACTGCATGCTAGCACATAACTAACTCTCTGTGCATAGGGAACACATTTAAAGCAAATCCATGTTATTTTAAAACAATCACAATGAAAACTACTGTCACATTTTCCTCAGTGCTGGCATGCAGCTGAACTTTACATGGGGTTCCCCCTCTTGGAACAAAATTTTACTGATCTTTGTTTAAACTGCTTTGGTGCATGATTTGGTGGAATGTGTGGAGCAGAAGGAAACTTTAGATTGAATGCCAGATGCCTGCTTCATTCTTCTAACCTACAGTGTTATTAAAATATTACCAACTAACTGGTTCTCAAGATCTTTCCACTGCAACAACTTAAAAATAATTTGGATATCAGTTTTTTTGCTTACTGTTGTGTTGTGATTGTTGTCTCTGTTGTCACAAGTATGAATATCAGGTAATGGGTACCATTCGTTTTTGTAGTTAGTAGTTTTCCTGGGGTGCTAGTGACAGGAGAAATGTATGCATTAAAACAAGCGTGATGGAAAGCAGCTCTCTTTATAATTTCAGCCCAGCTGCTGTATTGATGGATACAATCTTTACCACATGCTCCAGGTGGCTTCTAATGCCTGACTCCCTGCAGAAACCTCTATTTGCACATCTTAAACCACTTATTGGATTTGAACAGGATTTTTCAGCCTGAGTGCAGTAACAGTGTTCACTTATGTAATATTTGTAAATCCTGGCTTTACATTTCACTCACCAGACTATCTTCAGAGGTATTCAACAGGGCTTTTATGTGGTCTGTTTCTTGCTTTTTAGTGAGATCCCATCAACTTGCACGGCTACAAAGCACATTACTAAATTTATTTTCCATCATTGTCAGGGGTTTACAATGAAGTGTAACTCAATTAATCAGCCCTTGCTGAATAGTGCTTTTCTTTGTCACCAGATTTCATATAAAATTCATCTGAAAGCTTTGTATTCAAAGTTCACAAAGGTTAACCTTTTTTCAGGGCTTGCATCTCTAAAGGCTCTAATCAACTTGTCTACTGTTGTTTAAAACTTCACTTTCTACTGTACCAGTTGCTTTGAATTATTGTTCTTGAGACCTTTATTTGGTGCCTGAGTGACTGAACTGGCACTCTGAAGCCTACACAATAAAGGTTTTTTGTATTTATGGATGGGTAGAATTGTTACTAAGGGATATATATTCCATCTCGTCTTATGCATTACAACTGTCCACCACCCAGACATTTACTGTATGCTTTGTAGCTGTGCAATAAAACTTCAAGTGTTTCCCTTCTCCGAGTAATTCTGTGTGCAGCCCAGATCTCGTATAATGTTTTAGGGACTTAATAATAAGTTAGTGTACTAATTAGTGGAGACAGCAGCAGACACCCATGATTTATAGCAAATGCCCAACAGATGATTACGCTGCTGAACCACAAGTAAATCTTTTCAGCAGTGAGCCTTTACAATTAATTGCACATCAGTATACTTATTTTGTTCCTTTATATTAAAAAAGAAAAAAAAAAAAAGAAAAGATGAAAATGTTGCCTTTGAAGGGTGGAACTTATGGTGGCTGCAGGTGTTTCTGCTGATAAAAGGCATTGGTATGCAGAAACAGAACCATTTTCAGATAGGATAAACTTCTACTCCTCTCCTCCTTTATTTAGTATGAAACATTACTCTCCATCTGAGTGATGTTTGCATTCCTTTCCAACACAGCTGGTTTGATTTGTGACCTGAATACAATGACAGGCATACCAACAATCCCTTACGTGAACTAAGGTATTTGGGATTCTTGAACATGGTAGTGCAAGGGGACAGAGATCTGACTACATAACTTCTTTGAATTTCTGGGTACATTGCACATCCAGCAGTTGGATGACACAATAGATCTAAGGAAATACTACTGCTCAGATTATTGACACCAAAGGCAGTAAGAAAAATTAGTATGACCGATTGCAACAATTCCACACAAGCCTTTACAACCTGATAGGTCCAAAGTTCACTTTGTACAATCTCCCAAGTAAGGAGTGTTCTCCAAATTAACATGTTTTCTAAAATACCTGCTATGCTACAAACCACATTCCAGCACGTCTGTTGGGTCTATCCAGTAAGTATTAAGTAAAACAGAAAAAAAGATAGAAGTCAGCAAATAGTAGGATTCAAACTGCATGTTCAGGACACTAAATATAGTGATATGGAAAGAAAACAAAAGCATTTACTTGAGGTATTGGCCAAACTTAAAGACACAGATTACAGATTGTAATTCCCATCAGAAGATTATTTTGGGCTAACAATTATTATTACCTTTATTGCACATCATATTTCTTTTCTTAATTATTGCAATATAGAAAATAAGAATAAGTTTAATTTCTGTTTGCTAAACAAGAACTAACAAGAGGAGGACATCACTGACTTCTTCATTCTCACTGATGAAAACGTATCCATGCCTTCATCTTAAATGCAAAATTGACGCTCTGATGTATCTTTTCGTTTTCCACCCAGAACTCCTTAAAGAGTAAAGATGATCGTTGTACTCCCAAAAGATAAAAGAAAATGTGAAGTACAAATACTCTTAGTCTTTCATCTGTTTTTCCTCATTTTAGTTGTAATGTTCCAAATATTATTTGAAGCAAAGGTAAGAAAATCTGAGTCAGGGAGGGAAGAAGAGAAGAACCGGAATCTTGGCAGTTAAAAAAAAAGAAAATCTCTGACAGTTTTCTTTTTACAAGAAAAAATATATTTCTCCTTCAGAGAATTAGGTTACTTCATTGATATATTGGAAAACTGAATACAATCCGTGACAACCGTTTTTCAACCAAAGCCACTGCAATCACAAAGCTGCTAATGACATGCTGCATAGCTTCAGGGTAAATCAATTAATCTGAACACCAATATCTCCATCTGTGATATGAATATAATACTTCTTCCCTGTTTCTTAATTAATTTGTAATATTCTCTCTCCTCACTTGCCAACTGCCCGCAGCATTCAGAGCTTTGGACTAATTCCACAGAGAAGGAGCACCTGACCTGTGCAGAGGGTCAGGTGCACAGGGCAGAGGTTTGGCCTGGACGACTCAGACCACTGGGACCTCCCCAGGAGTCTGACCGGGCATCAGAATGTTTGATCCAGGATGCAGCCACAAGCAATAAGCTGGTTTGGTCTCTCATGAGCTGCCAACTGAAAGCCCATTGAGGTTGATGGGCATTGCTGTCACCGCAGATAGGGTCCACAGCACTTAAAACTATTAGAGCTGATTTTACTTGAGAGTCCTCTCTTCTAGGAGTTGCTTATCAGTCACTCTGCTGGCACATTGCAGTCACATTGCAATTACAGCCTAGTCACAGCCCGCATTACATGACAGTTGCTTTAGAGTACAGAGCAATCCCATCGCACTTACTTTATATTGACAGTTGTACGATGCCACTGTCATATCACAGATATTTCCTTGTCATAACTTAGCGACACTGTAGTCACACGTCAGATACTTTTTTAGAGCACACTGAATCTTTTGCATGGAAAACTCTGATAACAGCACTCACTGCTTAGTTATCTCTTACCTGTAGGTATGAAAAAAACATTTTGTAGTGGGTACTTCCACTAGATGCTTTGACTGCCACACAAAGAGTTGTCACCATTGCTCACCAATGACCTAGTGCTGGGTCCACATTAATTTCAAATTAAAGTAGGACCTAATTATATTTACAGCCAGTTCCACATTTTATAGGTGCTTCTTAATTTTACTGTTCAAATACTGAAGGGATTTCCTCTGGACTTTGAAATGTTATCAATAATGAAGCTGTGTGAATAATTAAGCATATAATTCTGTTTGCATGTTTTCACAAACAAATAATCTTTTTTTTTCTAAAACCATTTGTCATATAATTTCTCATTATAATTCTGTAACTGTAGCTACTGTGTTGCATGCATTTGACAAGCAATGCTTAAGTAATGTATCCAAAGATACAGTTTAAATGGTATATTTCTTCTCACTGATTGTTGAGTCCAAGGAAAAGCCATCACTGCAGTTAACATTCATTCTGTTTTTTTGAGGAAATACTACACTGGAAACTGAAAATGCATTTAAGGCATGTTTCAAAAGCATGTATTTTCTATTATATCACAAGGATATTTAGAGAAGGAAATATACATATGTATATACTTAGTCCATATAAACATTTAACAGAGTTTGAACATTATTATGATATATGTATATGTATGATTATAATGACATAATTATTCACCTGCTGTATTTAAGATGAAGCTCTTCAAGTCCTTTCCTCACATTTCTCTCCCACTCAAATGTTCTTGATTTTAAAATGAAGAGCATACTGTAAATTCTGTTACAGCTTTATAAACTTCAAAGACAACAAATGCCCTTGGAAATGCCACTACTGAAATCAATGAGGGTAATATGAATAATGCTGAACTTGATCTTGAAACCCAAATTTTAAAGTGGTGATTCCTTGAGTTTTGTCAGGGATCAGTCTTGAGTATGGCAATGTCAGTTGTATGAAAACTAGAGCGTTTTTACAGGCAAAATTCCATTTTTAAATGCAAATTCAGTACCAACTGAGCAGGTTTTCTATCCGGATACTTCATGGACTGTCTACTAGTGCTAGTGCTTGAAACTGACACATGTACATGATGTGCCAGTACAAAACCGCATTAAAAAAGAAGTCTGATACTCTACTGATAATCTAACATTTACTCTGGTTGGTACTCTTATCACTTATCCTCAATTTTAGCATAAAATTTCTAAAGTTTCTTGAAATAAAATTGAAAGTGAAATAACCTTAGCGCAAAATCAAACTGGAAAAAAAAAATAGCATGTATTAACATTTTAAGAAATAACCAGGCAAAAATTAGTGTATTATACCACAGAAAAGAGATTACATTAACACAAATGAATAAGAAGTTAATCAAAAAGAGGAATCTAAACACCCACAGAGAGTTTGTAAGCTGTCCTAGGTTTATTTTGTTACTGTGAATATACAAGAATATCTGAAGTAAAGGGAATGCAAAGATCTACTTGCATTGATATTTGACTAAACTCAGAAGCAGCAAGATTATGCAGACCTGCCAAGAGAAGATTTCCAGTCATTTCCCTTTTCACAGCACATTGCATTTGTGCACTGCGGAAGTATTCAGGATGGAGCAGATCTGCAGCAATTCAGCTACTTCCAGCTTCAAGATCTCTCCCAGAAAGTAAGATGCAACATATGTACATTCAGTCTTGTTTTGAGGCTTTACACTGATTTTGCAACAAACAAACCCTTTGTTTTCTGTCTACTTAGGCTTCAAGCACTAATATCCATAATTTAGATTTAAATCTGTGAATTACAATGTTGTCTATGCTAATTCCAAATAATTTTTTGTAGGAACTAGAGACATTTTTGGAATGATCCATCCCTATATACGATTTCCCTAGCATCTCAGAAGGAACATACATTTTTTTCTCACTTTGGAGAAAAATGGGCTGAAAGCATCTGTTTTTCATGCCATCACACTTTTTTAATTTAAAGAGCAAAACCAGAAATATATAGCGGAACTAATATGGCCCCAGTCATTTTACACTTATACGTACTATCTGCAACTGTAGCAATAAAACTTTCAAAAACAAACGACCTTTTTTATGTTCACTTTTATTTGTCTACCATTCAAATAATAAAGAAAGTCTATAAAATAGTTCTACTCTTTAACTTGCGAAGTTAAATCCAACCCACCAAAATAATGAAGTAACAATGCTCTTTTTAAAATGGATCCGGTTGTAGCTTAATTAAAGAAGTTAAACACATTCCATTGCTATGAGGCATCACAGCAACACAAAGTTTATTATATGGAATTAGTCCCTGGCTGAAAAAAAATTGAAGTTCGGCGTTTACTGTTATAGATTAAGGTAGTAGAAGTGTAGGATGCTACCAATTATTTTGTTGTTATTTTCAAACAGTGCTAGTGATTAGTTTCAAGCAATTACATGCCTAGTTTTTAGTTTAACGCAGATAATTTCATTCTATTTTTTATAGACTTCCACATTTTAAAAAGTTGGTAAAATATTTCAGGACAGTATCTTTTCACTGTCAGAGTGTTACTTCCTGATAGCTTCTTTTATGCATTTATGCACAAAATAGGTTGTATTTGGCTTGTTATGATCACTTAACATGACATGGTTTGTCTATGTAGTTTATGTATTGTATGTTGTTCGTGTGAAATGTCTGTGTTAAAGATCTAGTGTAATTGTCACATACTCTATAGCAAGGGAATACCAGAAGAAATGTGGAGGTACACAAATGCTAGTTGATTGACTGGACAGTAGACCAGAGGTATGTGTGCCTCGATAGGGCATCAGGCCTGGCCTTAGCTATGGGTACTACACAGCCAATTGCCTCTACTAGGGAGTACAAGCAGTGCCTATAGGATCAGTTGGCAAAAAAAAAAAAAGGATGATTTCACAGGCCATGTGATATGCAGACCTAGTTTAATAAATAGTTAAATAAATACAATTGGCTATTCTTGAGTAATATACAGACTGAATGTATTGATGGTTTCCTGACTACCAAAACTCACTGATTAAATCTGACTAAAATTCTAACAATACTGAACAATACTGCATGAATCCAAAAGTAAGACCAGGATGTTTTGTTTCCAGAATGTTTAAATTAAAATTTGAAAGTTGACATCCCTCTGCATGATATGACACCATGGCAATGCAGCATGAGAAATTCATTAGTTTATGTGTTCAGTTATGCCCAAAATGGCACGGGATTTGAACAGGACAACACAGTGATTTACTACTGTTTTTATCACTCATTAGCTAAGCATAAGGGTGGTTGAGAGAATTCCACTGTATGGGGATGGGTTTCTTTTTGTCTGTTCGTTTGTTTGTAGTATTAGGGAAATTGAAAAACAGCATAATATTTGGGGATGAGTGGGACTGTGCAAGAGGAGACATAAAAATAGTATAAGCAGGAGTTACAATGCAAATTTTAATCTCACAGTGGTACGGTATGCAGAGAAAAAAAACCAACAATTGTGAATCCAAGAGGAAATATAATGTTACTGAGGCAAATGTGCCAAGATGGAAACAATCAAAACAGAAGCTGTTATGCACTAACTCAATGCAGAAATCATTCAGTGCCTGAAAAAGGACACTCCCATAGAGTATCACAGGCACACAGCACACGGAGCCACAGAGCAGTTGAGTCTGGAAGGCACCTCTGAAGGTCTTCTAGTCCACTCCCCCTGTCAAGCAGAACAATAAGATGCAAAATGCGTGTGCTCAAAAAAAAAAATAAAATAAAAACTGTTACCCAGGAAGTCAGTAAACCGAAATCTCAAGAAGTAGGACAAGCGTAATAAATTCCATGGCAAAAATTCAAGACCATTAATGGCTGGTGCATGCAGGTGATGAGTCATAATGTCTTTTGCCTACAGAGAAGGACTTTGCTTTGCCAACATCTACCTTCTGACTTCATCCCAAAAATTCATTCGATTCCAGCAGTACGTGATTGGATTGTATAAAGGTCACGATTATCTGTTGAGCCAAATAGGAAATGCAGATGAAACACCAGTTTCCTTTGACAAGCCAACCAATAACATCATTGAAGAAACAGGCACAAAATCCGTCATCATCAAAACTTTGGGGAATGAAAAAATGTGTAGTATAGCAGTGCTGGCAGTGTTAGCAGATGGTATGAAATTGCCACCGTATGTGATCTTGAAGCGTAAAACAATGCTGAAGGACCAGCTGCCTACTGGAATAATTGTTAGATGTCAAAACCAAGGATGGATATCTACAGATTTAATGAAGTATTGGCTGAACATCGTTTGGAACAAGAGACCAGGTGTGCTGGAATGCAAAAAGAGAGTATTTGTCCAAGGTACATTCAAAGGATATCTAACATCAGCTGTTAAGGATATCATTGGAGAAATGAATATTACTCTTGCAGTCGTACCAGGAGGAATGTCACAACTGCAGGTGCCTGATGTATTAGAGAACATCCCTTTAAGGAGCATTTGTAGCCCTTATGGTTCTTGACAGGGAATCCTGCTGTAACCTCTAAAGGAAAGATAAAGAGGTTCTACTGCAGCACTGCTTTGTCATTGGTTTAAGGCAGTATGGGATAAGATAAAACCAGTTTACACTGAAGGTTTTAGGAAATACCATATTTGAAATTCCTTGGGAGGAGACAATGAAGATTTGGGTTCCAAGCTGAGAATGGTGAAAGCACTAGAAGTGGGGAAGAAGCTGAAGATGATGAAGAGGGTGATAGAAGTGATGAAGAGGTTCACAGTGAAACATCTGAGTAATAAGCCATAACAGAAGAAAATAGACTGAATTCAGGAAAATTGTTAGTGAACAATTTCTATTATCATTGTATGTTGCTTACAATATGTAATAAACTGTTTCATTTATAACCTTTGTCTATACGCATGGTATCTTAAATTCAGCATCATTTTCCTTGATTAAATGAGATATGGCCTGTAATTTCAAAATGCAAGGGAATAATTTTAATAGATTATATTCTGAGAAAGCAGCACTTGAGAAGGAAATTTGAGGAGGCAGTGAAAGCATTTTTGCTCCAAACTATTTACCAATCTGTTATATAAATATAACATTAGTCAAATAAAAAAAAAAAAAAAAGCCAACAACAAACAAACTAATTTTCAATTGGTTCTGCTACTGGATTGAATGACAAATTTCCCAAGAGGACGAGGAGGAGGATCTGTTGTAAATAAAGATTCCAAGTCTGGCCCATTGATTTTATTTAAGTGTAGGCATTCAATAAAACACAAAATGATAGCCGAAACATTGCTTTGGCAACACTTAAAGACAAATAAATCAAGCCAGCCTGGCTCTCCCCACCTGATCTTAAAGCAAACAGAGTTGTCCTTTCACACGTATACCTCTAATGTCTGGAGAATCACACATACATTCACAGACCAGGCTGCATCAGAGAGAGTTGGAGAAGGAAGTTACCTGTAAGACTTTGATCATCACCAGTACCTTGCCAAAGAGTTCCAGGTCTTGCATCCTTGGTTACTCCAATGACGCTGCTGTCCATAGGCTGCAAATCTTGAAGGTTAGGGCTGAAAGCCATGAACTTCTGAAAATCAATAGTCAAGGTACATTCCAAAGCTCTGCTGCAGGAAAGTTTAGAAAGTCAGTGGCCAACTTGAAACTCAGTGCTTATCTGAGCTGGAAAACAATCTTTGAGGTGGCTTCCAGCAGTAGAAAGCACTATGTCTTTGTCTGTGCTGGAGAAAGCAGGAGGCAGAGATAACTGACATCAAAGTCAAGAAAAGGTGGACATAAGCCAACAGACTTTCCACTGACTTCAGTGGGTTTTGCAAATAATTTCTATCTCAAAGATCAGAAGTGGAAAATTTGGATGCTAAATAACGTTCACAGTTTTTTTGTTTTGTTTTGTTTTGTTTAAACATTCTCAATCTAAAGATTGCCAAGCATCCAGTGCTTTTGATGTTACTGTGGAGGAGACCAACACCCTTTTGCTGCAAAATGTTGTAACTAGTTCATCAGTACATTTATCTCTGCAGCTATATATTACCTTATTTATCCATTCCTATCAGCTTTTCTTTTTTTTTTTTTTTCCTAAACATTGTTGCTGACTATACAGAAGCCAAGAAAATTCAAGGCAGTTTCCAAAGCTGATCATTTTTTCTTTCTTTTGTAATGAAAACGCCAAACCAGCACGGATGATTTAAAAATGTATGTCTACAGTTTATAAGCAAATCGACTTCCCTGCCATTCTGTGATGGAGCCTTAGAAATCACACAGTGCCTGTCACTATTTTTCAGATATTTAATAAATCTGGTTCAATGATTTTCTGACAATTCTCCACCAAAATTATTCAGGCAGCCCGATCCCTCCTTTAAAAATAAATAAATAAATAAAAGAAATCCAAAACAATGCTGTATGGATTCAATTTTGAGTCAATAAATTGTTGATTAATCTGGCTCATGGTGTGTATAAACTCAGGCTTAGCTCTAATGGTAATCATCTCCAGAGTGCCGTACAGCTGCATGCTTTCATTTCACACCAAGGGAGCAAGGATTAAATCCCTCATGGAGAAGACATATAAACAGTTTTAGTCTCTGCAACAAGCACAGTCCCCATGGCAGCTTATTGGTGTATACACCACGTGAACGTGTGGAGAGGAAGAAGGGTCTGGTTCAAAAAAATAGCCGTCTTCACAAGGTGACTAGTGCAGCATGTAGGACAGTAGAAATGAGTGAGGGAGAAACCTAAGTGGATCAGAACGATACGCTGAGTGGAGTGCATTGCTGTTCTTTAGGCACCTACACTGGCCACACTCAGGTGGCATGGCATAAAATCTGTGAGAGATAACATATGTATGGCGACAGTCTGAAGACAGTGAGCTGTTACGTGCAGGCTGCTGATAGCCATGAACTCCTAACAGTTATGTGTGCTCATTAGTGCGCCGCCCTGACCATAAAGTGGTTCTGTGGTTTTACCCAGACCCTTATTTTCCACCATATAATCTTCCCAAAGCTGTCCCAAATTCTCTAATATAATGGTGTTAAGCACAATCTATTTGTAAAGCTTTCACTTTTCTTACAGAATTTTAATCCCATTTATTGGTAACTAGCTTTTAAAATGACATTTTTCCTTGCTGCATTTAGCTTAGTCCAAGGGGGGAAAAAAAAAAAGATGCCAGATGTCATGGGGCCAATAAGCAGGTGGGCCGAAGCTTCTGTACCAATTCAAACTGGCACCGCATCAAACCTGGTGGGTATAACCTTTAATTCAGTGCTTCCCTGGCACCAGATCTAGTGCCATCTGCTTAGCTTTGCTAAGCTGTGCTTGTTTCTGTGCAGGGACGATGCCAACAATGCAAACTGTCTCCTACATGTGCAGGGAATCATCGGTGCAACTAGTTTTTCAAGACCCATATGGTGGCATCTGCAAATGTACACTGTCAGCATTGCTACTCATACCACCCTTCGTGTTTAAGAATGGAAGGAGAGAGCTCTGCTTTGCAATTCACATTGAGCTGAAGGGATATTCTCTTTCTCTTGATCCTGTTTTTAAGGGCAACTCTGTGACAAAGGGAACACGCAGCTTTTAGAGAAACAGTTTAGAAGTCAATCATAAAAAGTAGGAGAAATTGAGTAACAGTTGGGAAAAAATGATGCTTTGAGGAAACTCTCTTAACTCATTGCTAGAAAGCTTCCTTGCTGTAGTGAAAGCAAAAAAAAAGCCACTGTCTCTTGGCTCTTGGGTTTATGAAGTAGGTATGTTTCCTAGCAGTCTCCCCAAGACATGGACACTTTAATTTGTGGAGGAATGGATTTCATCCTATTGCCTCTTCTGCAGAAGATGGTACCCTCAAGAAGAGCACTCATCAGAGGACAGGGTAGGTAGGAGTTGGCTCTAGCAGAGCTATCTCGGTGCTTTTTCCTGGCATTAATGAGAGTGACTCCTGGCACAGAATAGAAAATAAAGAGCAGGGTTAGACACTGGCACAGGTTGCCCACAGAAGTTGTGATGCCATCTCAGTGGAAATGCTCTGAGTCAGGCTGTCTAGGGCTTCGGGCAACATGATTTGTGAAACATGCCCCTTCTTATGGCTGAGGGGTTGGAATTAAATGGTCTTTAAGGTGCCTTCTGACCCAAACCATTTTATGACTCTATGGCAAATCTATGTACTATGATGAACAAACCCAGTGCTAAGAAAAACTCACTTTAAGCTATCCAGTTTTACTTTCCCTTTGTTAGGCAGCAAAAGCATATCCCTCAAAGTATGAAGACAGATGCACACGGGGCCATGGCTGTCTGTGCCTCCTCCTTCTACCTTGCTACCTGCTGACATGTGCAATCCTCAAGCATGCAGCTTTGTAGTGCTTTGCAGAGCCAGCAGGTGTGCATGACAGCTTAGAGGGGAAAGGCAAAGAAGCACCATCCGTGCTCACACCTCTGAGCATTGCCTTGGCATTTTCCAGTCCTTCACAATCTGGCTGCTCAGACATTCCCACTGGCTCTGATATGTTACCACCTATCACCACAATCAGTAAGTGAGATCCTGACATGCTGCTCTGCCAACCATCAACAGAACACTTCCGTGTGGTCAGGAAAAGTACATGTCGACCACAAAGAGCAGATCTCCTTATTATGAAATGATTAATTGCTCCCATAGAAGGCCAGAAGAATTTGCACTGAAGAATTTGAATGAAGTTATTTTCTTTGGATCACAGATGCTGCAGTAGAATGGTTAAATGCAAACAAAAGTTTTTGTTTTTTTTTCTTTTTTTTCCCCTAGTGGAATATTTTCCACATTTGATTTTATGTAAATTTTCTATTGATCTTGCAGTCTTCAAAAAATCACATTTACATAGAGCATAACTCGTTGTCGATAGGACAATGTGGCTTTAAAGCAAATCCTTCCCCTGCTCCATGTTCCTCTGATCCCTGAGTAGTTTTGTAACGTTTTTAATTGAGGAAAAGGTTAACCCAGTAATATGGGAGTTGTGAAACCTCTGGCCATTTTCGTTTGAAACCTCAAGCAATTCTCTATGTTCACAACAACGCTGGCTCTCCTCCTTTCTTTGCACCATTGCCCTCCAGCCGCTTGAGCAATGTGGCCCTCTCTGGATCAAAATCTGCTTATAGGTCAAAGAGAGGGCAAAAATTATTCCTTATTTTACAGAAAAGTTATGGAGTTTTACTAATGCATGTCATAGTTTCAAGATGTTTGCATGGTATATGCAACATGCTATGGCAACATTAGGGTTTTATTATTATTATTTTAATTCTACTAGCAGGGTTGTCTTGCCTTTACTTTATGTAAGATAACAGATCAGCACCAAGCACAGCTGCAAGTCATGTCACTGGTAATGAATGAGGACTTCTTTGTTGCCGTTATGAACTTGCAGATATCTTTAAACAGTGACCTTTAAATCACACTTGTCCAAAATGGCCTTATTTTATTTTTACTCTCCACATGTTCCTTCCCCTGACATGCTATTTTCTCAAAAATTATAATTAAAAAAATCATTTTTAAAAAGATGATAGCTAATAAAAATTCAATGTTCCTTTGTGGCAAGGTCAGCCACTTTTGCAAAAAAAGGTACAAGTGGAAGAAAGGCTTATGGTACCAAGTGCTAGACTAACAATTTGTTCCTCTGAAACAGTTCATTGTGTTTGGTATGCAATCTATATCAAATTTCTGAAGGTGTCCTCATCATGTGTACTTCGACAAACATACAAACAAGAAAGTATACACTCTGACTGTGCACTTGTTGTGAGTTTGAGATGGATGCTGCTGATGCATTGCAGAAAACAGTCAATTGCCCAAATCTACTGCTCATACTGTTAAGCAGCATTTTTGTTTTTACAAGGAAAGATTACTTGCAAATACTCCCTCTTGTGATCAAAGCTAGAAAACCAATGGCATCTTTTCCCACTGGTTCAAATCTTTCTGACTGACAATATTCAAGTGCTACAAACTTGACAAACATAGACAAGAGTCTATGTACAGTATTTTTAAGTTGTACCGTTCTGTGATCTTGTAAAAGCAATGGTTGCCATTCAGAGACATTGAAAAAGGCTCACTCATCTTCTGATGAGGCAATGCATATGCTGAACTTCAGTGCTTATGTAGAGAGGACATATTTCAAAGCACAGATTTATTTCTCTTTTCTCCATTGGTAAGACAATAATTTAAAAAATCATAGGTTGGTGAGTCTTCAAGGAAATAAAGAAGAATTTAAAACAAAAAGTAAAAATAAGTCCCTCCTTTCATCTTAGTGTCTTCACTGAGTTAAATACATATGTATATTTCTTTTGAAACAAATCTCTTCAGCCTTGAATTTCACTTTGCAACCACAAGTAGCTACTGGGTGTTATGAGGGTAAAAATACAGCACCAGCCTTAGGCATTCCAGATTGATTAAAATATATAAATATGAAAAAAGAAAATAAAAAGATACAATCCATGTTAGAGAGTGCTGTCAAGCTGCCTTTTTTCAGTTAGACAAAAAGAGATGCTGGTCTTATAAATTGACTTTAAACCCCAGAAATGCTGCCTGAGCACTAGTTCAGAAAATTCAAGTTTGGAAAAATTTATATTCATTTTTATACAAAAATGTTAATTGAACTCCTACTTGTGCTTCATTTGGATTTAAGTCTTATGTTCAATGCCCTGACCTTTCGGCAAGACTTTACAATTTGTGTGTCACTTGTTTACCTCTCTGCCCACCAGAAGTGCTCCACCATTGATTTTATTCTGTCAGTCACTGTGGAAGAGGAATAACTCTTTGCAAATCATGCATTATGTATTACAGAGCACAAAGATTTGATGAAGAGAAAATAGTGCTTAGAAGCAAAAAAAATTTAGGAAATAAGAAATGAGAATACTCAAGCCAAGACCCATTTATGCAACTTTACAGAGTTCTGGTTGCCATCTCAGCTACCCGAGGCAAGCTGAAAGAACCCACAAGCACTTCCATGGTGACCATATGCAATGTATCTTTGCTATGGCACAGTGAGTCCAGGAGCGTTTAGCCCTAGCTAAATCTCCACCATCTCTCTTGAGAATGCCGACTCTACATGTAACTTTAAAGCCAGTATACTGCAAAAGTTTCTGTTTGTGCTTAAAGAACTCCAACATGAACTGCTGTGAACTCACTGTATTGAATTGTCCGTTGTAATTTCGTGGACATCTCCTCAAGTACTTTTTTTTTCCTTTTATTTTTCCCCAAGACATTTTTATTTATTGTTTTGGTTTGAGAGCACATACCTTCTCTCCTTGCATTTCACTGTATTTTATTTTGGGTTCCCATGAGCATCTGTATTTTCTACAGAGGTTTCTCTGCTCTTTGTTCTAAAGCAATTGCTCCTCAACTTTCTCCTGGCTGCTCCCACACATACTGCTGAAGTGTTTGAATCAATACAATTTTTTCTTACACTATTTTATTCACACACATTTACAACTTCTGAATACTAATCAATATCTAAATCTATAGAGTAATGCCCATGGCTTGGTCAGGTTGTTTCCAGGATCTTCATGGCTCAGTAACTGAGTGCTACACACTCCAGAGTAAGAAATGATCAATAGAACATGCCCCCAGTATTTTTGTTCATCTTACTTGATTATGTCAAAACACTCATTTCAAATTATTTATTTATTTTCTGTCAGCAACAGCTTAACCTTGGATTGTCTTCTCAGTTTATAGGCGGGAAAAAACCCACACTATTGTGAGACCAAGAAAAGCCAAGTAGAATAGAGCAGACAAGGAAAGGCCCCTCGGCCCAAGCTGTGCTAGAGAACTAGATTGACATTTCACAGTAAACAATGGCCAGGGTAAAACCCTTTAGAGTTTTTCACACTCCACTGAATGCTGTTCTAGTGCATTTTCTTCAGAGGCATTATAAAGTGAACACAAGAAACAGTCTCTGGGTTTTGCAAGTCCTGAAGATGATGAGGCTGGCTTACTGCGAGCAGAGCTAACCTTTCCAAAGCATTTATTCGTGTGTACCAGGGGTTGAATAATCTGAGAGACAGACATAGAACACATATAAATAAATGAATCACACAGAGGAATATGAAAATTCCCATGCAGGACACGTCTTTCGCTACATGTTAACCCTTTCTGCGGAGATTTTGTGGACAAAGAAGTTGTGTTGATAGCTCCAGTCATCTGCACTAACTCTGCCATGACTTCATCCAAGTGGAGTGAACTATGTCTTCAGCAATGTCTGGAATGTTCCCACATCTGCTTAATTTATTTCAGAAATGCCAGCAGTGTCACAAAAATGTTCGTCTACAGAGGCTTGTACAGGGTCTCAAGCTTTAATAAATATTACTACTTATTAATCAGTGACATTCATTTTTGTATATTTAAACCTATTAAGCACAGCGAACAACAATAGAGATGAGAGAAGTATAATCCCTGTTGCCATTACATTTCCTTTTAAACAGATGTTTCCTTTCCTTGTTTTATAGACTGGAAGGAGTAAATTAGTTGCAGAGTTTGACAACACATTTTTTTCTTTTTTTTACAGCAGCTTACAAACTATTTAAAATCACTAAGCAGGAGTATTAGCATTGCATTTGCTCCAGGGCTACCATGGTGGTGAAAACAGGCTTACAGGCACTGCCTTAAAGCCTATGAATGATTCAAGCCCACTTTATATGCAAAATCATATATGGATGCCCTCTCTCAGATATTACATGCTACACATATCTGTAAGAAATACCCACCAGCATTTAAAGTAAAGTCTTTATTTTTATAGAATAGCTGTGAGTTGGATCAGTTGCCCATCACTGCAGAAACATAATGCCTGTTCTCAAAGAATTTATGCTAGGACTGTAAATCAAATGGCATACAGAAGATAGAGTCAATAAACAAGAGCACCAGAAAACTAGGAGAAGCTGCAGTGTCCTACCAGAAAATATTCAACCACCATTCAAATTTAGACAGCTAGGTACATATTGATCTTATAATAATTTGTGAGTACGCTGTCACAGTCACATCATTCCTACTCAGCAGAACAAATCTGGGTTTAGTTCATACCATGCCTTACACTGGCATGCTTTCTGTCTCCTCTCAAAAAGTAATGGTTATCAATCCACTTTGGGCACCAAAAGATTAGCATGAAAGAATTTATGTAAAAGAGGAGTGTGCCTCACAAAAAAAAAAAAAAAAAAAGCTTTTGAAATGTAGTTGAGCTGCCGAAATACTATAGTGAATCTCAGAAAAAATACACATTGAACACGTTGATGTACAAGGTAAATACGTTGCTGTTTCCACATCTTGCAAAGAAGAATGCAATAAGATTGTGTTTAATTCCTGATCTCGAATGCAACATGCTTTAGGTAAGCTTGTGCAGCAAATAGAGGATAGAGATGTGAGTATACAATCAAAAGATGAGCCCATCAGGAGGCATTCACACAGAGGCAAGACATTCGATTTATTGTATGCACGATCAGGGATAGATTTGGAATGAGGAATATGTGAGATACAGTTCCTTTAAAGATGGTTGAATTAATGTAATAAATTAACACTCTATTCCTTCAAGGTATGACCTCATGACCTTTGGTGAAGCAGAAGGAAACTACCCTGCTGCCACCATAAACCCTGGCTGAGTATAAACGTTCACAGAGTAGCAAGGAAGAATGGCTCTATCACCTGTGCACGCTGCAAATGCGCTCTTAGCCCAAAAGGCCATGGGATCAAAGACAAAAGGCATTCATTCTGCATGCGCTCCAAAGCATGTTAGATAAATCAAAGCAGTGGAAACATATCAGAGAGCTTCACATTATGGAAGTGGAATTGAGAACTCTTTTTTACCTCAGAGCCAGAAGTTTGCTATACTCAACAATAACTTTTCTCCCTAAAATTTCATAAAACACCCAAAGACCACACAAGGAGTGATGATATGGAAGCATAGAAGGAAAATGTTTCAGGACAGTCTCGAGACAATGAGGAAACTCAAGCAGGATAAACCTGTTGGTCAGGGAATGGTGTCAAAATTCAGCCTTCTGTCATGTCTAGCCAAGGGCTAGCTGCGAATTTCTTACAATATGTTGCTGAGGAATATGCAGGAGGGAAGAGTCATATAGAAGAATACCATATTTATAGGGAGAACTGTTTAAATACATGGCAGCAGTTCAAACAGGAACACAGGGTCAGAAATGTGTAGAATCAGCTAGGATAAAGTGGTATATCTGTAAACTACTTGATACAGAATTTGGATTAGAACTTAATACTGTATCTAAGAGAAAGGTAAAGATAAATAGCATTTCATTGATTTGAATGAAATCACTCAGGACATGAAAAAATGAAACCTGACTCAAAATCAACTGTCCAACTTAATATATATATTAATTTTTGAACCAACTAAATATGTAGATTAATTTTTCACACCAAAGCAACTCTAGTAATGCCAGCACAGGGCCTGAGAAATTTGCAGAGTACTAAAGGTGCTCAGCAGAAACCTCTCTCACAGCTCTGTAGAATTCTACCCACAGAGAAAGAATAGTGAGAGTAAAAGAAAGTTGAAGTACACTGCGGGTATAGCTCCAAGACAGGGCCAAACAATCACCTGTAAATGATTTTTTTTTTTTTTTTTTTTTTTTGAGAAAGAATGATAATGACAAAACAGGAAAAGAAATTGAAAAGCAGTTAAGTGGTGCACTCTGAAATGTCTCAGCTGAATTATGATAAGTACGTATTAGCTGCGGTATGTTTATCTATGTCCACAAGAGAGGATTAGCTGCAAACATTCTTCTGAGATAAACCAGAACTATTTGGTGCTGGCACCGTTAAATTTTTTGTGATATGCAGGTGTTTGGAGTGTGTGTGCAGCTTCCTCATTGGTTTTGGTCCAGGTATTTCCATCGACAGTATTTTTACACACCAGATACAATGAGGTACAAAGAATAACACTCCACACATCCAGCAAAATAACTTTATTCATATTGATGCTTACAATAGTTTCTTGCATTAAGGGCAACAAATGTAAATACTCTGTTTGCCAGAAAAAAATTTTACTTGAGGTCAGTAAATTTCACCAGCTTCTAGATGTCAGATATTCACATAGGCAGTGTAATGCAATTCTTATAGGCAGGCAAGAGTACAGTTAGAATCTTTTGAGTTGGAAAGGATCCTTAAAGACCATCTAGCTCAACTCCCCTGCAATGAACAGGGACACTTACTAGATCAGTTAGATCAGGTTGCTCAGAGCTTCTCCAGCCTGACCTTGAATATCTCCAGGGATGGGGCAGCCACCATCTCTCTGGGCAGCCTGTCCCACTGCCTCAACATCGTTATTGGAAAAAACAATCCACAGAAGTTACCATATCTCTGACAGTGGAGATGGTAAGATGTAAGAAGGGATTTTGAGTCTGAGAGAAGAAGACCTGTGTGGAAGGGTGGATGAAAAGTGTCTTTGCTCTGTAGCTCAGCCCATTGGTATTTCCTTTCTTTTCTAAATGGCCTAATGCCAAGTTAAGTTCTACCATTACCTTCCACCTCTTCCTGTTCCCAAAGGTTTTCATCTCAGATGCCCCCAAAAGCTCAGCCTTTGTATTTCTCTTGATGACACAAGCCAGTGAGATTAGCTAGAGGAAAGAGAAGCTATCCAAAGGGACTTGGACAGGCTTAAGACATGGGCCCATGTCAACCTCATGAAGTTCAAGAAGGACAGGTGCAAGGCTCTGCAGCTGATTAGGGGCAACCCCATGCACAAATAGAGTTTGGGCAGAGAATGGATTGAGAGCAGCCCTGAGGAGAAGGATTTGGGAATGTCGGTTGATAAAAGGCTCAACATGAGCTGGCAATGTACATTTGCAGCCCAGAAGGCCAACCATACCCTGAGTTGCCTCAGGAGAGGTATGATCAGCAGGTTGAGGGAGGTGATTTTGCCCCCCTACTCTGCTCTTGTGAGACCCCCCTTTTAGTACAGTATTCAGTTCTGGGGCCCCAAAACAAAAAAGTGATTGAGATATTGGAGCAGGTCCAGAGAAGGGCCACAAAGCCAATCAGAAGGCTGAAGCACCTCCCCAGGCTCTTCAGCCTGAAGAAGAAAAGGCTCTGGAGGGACTTTACAGCAGCCTTCCAGTACCTGAAGAGAGCCTCCAGAAAAGCAGGGGAGGAAATTTTTTTAAGGACATGTAGTGACAAGATGAGGGGAAATGGCTTTAAATGAAAAGAGGGTAGATTTAGACTAGATATTAGAAAGAAATTATTTACTCTGAGAGTGGTGAGGCACTGGAACATGTTGCCCAGTGAGGTTGTGAATGCCCCCTCTCTGGAAACACTCAAGGCCGGGCTGGATGGGGCTGTGAGCAACCTGGTTTAGAGGAGGTGTCCCTGCCTATAGCAGGAGGGCTGGAACTACATGATCTTAAATGTGCCTTTAAACCCAAACCATACTATGACTCTATGATGTTTTTAGTGACTTGGAAAGCCATTCAGCTCTTTTTTTTTTTTTTTTTAACTTTTTTTTTTTTTTATGCCCACTGTATCCTTCCTAAGCAGCTATACTTGAGCAGCAATTTAGGTATTTATTTTGAAAGCGGTACTCCATGTGAATCCAAAATCTTGGCATGATTTGTATAACTAAGTTCTGCAGACTGGCTACAAACTTAGCCTTCTGAAGGCTAGAATAAATTATATACGAACAAATACGAAACTTTATAACAGCAAATTTTAAACTCCTCAAGTTTTCATGGTAAAGAAACATTTTCCAGTTAAAATATAATTCTAAATAATTCATTTCTTACAGCCACATACCTAATTTTTCTTATCATTTACCAGCATTCCATTCTGTAAGTAACTTACTGTAAACTCTGCCTTTCCTGCAACTCCTACTGTCCCTTAACCTCTATACTAAGCTTACCTAAGGTGTGGGGACAGCACTGCACCTTCAGACTGGTTCACATGGAAGGCCACTGTATACTATTACCTGGAGATCACTTCATCATTCTAACTTTGTTGTTGTTCACTACTGTACAGTGTAACCTTTTGCTTACACATAATTTCCAATGTTTCAGACCTTTTTGTTTTGAAATCTTCATACATCAGTGTTGCAAAGACCCAAATTTTCCTTTGCATTTCTACAGTATAGCAAAACATTTTGAAGCATCCAGCTACCTAACTACATGCATCGCCCATCACTGCAATTGCTTTACAGCAACCTTCCATTGCAGTTGTGCAACCTTCAGCTGAAATCATCAAGGATTTCTTGGCATTAACTTTGAGATTAAAGGAAATAAGTGTATTTCCAAACACTGAAGATTAAAAGTAAGTGATGGGTTCCAGTGGACTATGGATCTACTCCTCCACTTCTTTTTTAATTCTGGTTACAGCTGGAAGAAGTCCATATGGCCTTCATTCACTGTAGGACTGGAAACATTAAAAAAATTCAGAGAAATAATTTCAATTGAGTAGTATTCCTAGTCAAAGAAGACAAAGATTTACTTAATTACTCAGCAAGAGCATCTATATGTTATCACTTGAAGATAGAGATAGATACTTATTCTGATCATAATTAAAGGAACAGATTTGAACGTGAACTTTCACTGCTGCCAGAAACTTGAAAGAGCTATGGCCATACTTTTAAGAGGACTTATATCTTCCTGACTTTTACACTGAGTTCTGTAAACAGGAAAAAAAAATTCAAATGTACCATATAAAAATACAGCACTAAAACATTCTGCTATGCATTTTAAAATGACAGGGCAGAACAAAATTACTCTAAAACAGTAGATAAGCACAACTTAACTAGCAGTTCCAGACATCTCTATTGTCCTAATTCTGCAGACAATTTCCACATGTTCTTAAGCACTTCTTCAGTAAGAACTGCACTTTAGCATACAATTAACTACAGGCTACTGCCAAGAACTTCATTGGACAGCTGGACCATTCTTTCCTTAACATTTTTACAGTACTAAAAAGCCCTCTGTTAGTCTGTAAGAGAGCTTACCAAGTCATTAGGTCTAGCCTCTGTTACGACAGAATTTTGGTTTTTACTCCTATATAGCCTATACTGCTATGAAGACTCTACAATCCCAAGGAATTTCAATAATTTATTCTCTAATAATCAGACATCTTTTAATTCCCAGTTTGACATTCAGCTAACTCCTGGCCCACTCATTACTATGACTTTAACCAATCCTGTTCTGTTCCCAAAAAGACCCATCAGATGCTGGGTTTTATTCCCCTACTAGGCAGTAATTTTCTCTCCCAGTCCTTTTTCTTCACAAGGCAAACCAACTGAGATCTTCCAATCTCTTCTCATAAAAACTACCTATCCTTTCCCCCAAACAATCAATATTCCTGTTTGAACTTCCTTTTGTTAGTACAGGTGAAGAGAACTGCAAAACACTTTCTGTAAGCTCCTATTAATACCTGTAGGCTGAGACATGAGGCTTAGCTGGTGTACATGAGGCTCATGCTTGTTACCTTTTTGGAAGCAATCCTCCAACGGCTCCGACATCTCCTGAGGCTGGTGAGTGTACCCTTGTTCCTCTCCTCCTCTGCCATTTCCTGCCACGGATCTCTCAGCTCAAAGAACTTTTTAGTTTCTCCTGTAACTGACCTTGCACATTTTCCTATTGAGTTGCAACTTTTTTCTACTATTGCAGTCCTTTAGGTAACACAGATCTTCCTGCACTATGCTTGGAACCTCTTTATTTTGACAGAATCTCCAATTTGTCTCATTACCACACTGCCACTTTATATGTCTTTGTCTGTACTAGAGCTATTAAGTAAAGGTATAGGCAAAGGAACTGGTTACAGTAGGGAAAGCCATAACGCCATTTAACTGTACATTAGCTGCTGACATGCTTTGTTTTTAACATGAAGGTCAAGAGGTTGCAAAGAAATACTTTCCACATAAGCTCTAACCACATGCTCTAGCCATGACAATTGCTTAGGTCTCCATAGTCAGTCCCTAATAATCCCTCAAGATTTCAGAGTACCTCCTTTAATTTCCTTTAATCAGAAGCCATTGCATGATTACCTTGCCTTCAGTCAGCTCTCTACCTGTTTTACAAGTTCCCTGCTAATTCCCATCCTCTCTACCGCAAGTGGTAAATTCCAGCAGAGAGCTCCGTTAGATGCCCTATTGAAGTCCAAGCAGATTTTACCAATCTTATTTCCTAGCTGAATAAGTAAGCCAGTTATTTTTCTTAGCAATACCAGGTTAGCTTTAGTACAAGCAAGTTGAATTTTTAACTCTAGTTTCATGCATTTGATTATACTTTCAAATTCATTCCAAACTTTATGTTTGAACTGCTGAGGTTCAGCTCATGAACCTGTAATAATTTGGAACACACTTTCTCCTTATATAGGAGCATAGAATCATAGACTCATAGAGTAGCTCAGGTTGGAAAAGACCTTAAAGATAATAGTCCAACCAACCAACTACCCTAACTCTAACAACCCTCTGCTAAATCACGTCCCTGAGCACCACATCCAAATGGTTTTTAATCACATCTAGGGATGGTGACTCAACCACTTCCCTGTGGAGCCTATTCCAGTGCTTAACAACCCTTTCTGTAAAGAAGTTTATCCTGATATCCAATCTAAACTTACCCTGGCACAACTTGAGGCCATTTCCCCTCATCCTGTCACCTGTCACCAGTGAGAAGAGACCAACCCT
>JAOWBP010085096.1:0-26888 GCA_028571105.1 Tragopan temminckii
GCCCCACATCTGCATTTCATGAGGTTTCAGGAAGGTTAGCTGGTAGGAAATTGCTCACCACTAGATGTCATCATTACGGTGAGAATTTTGATTTTGCTAAACATATTGATGTACCTCTATTGAAAAGCTTGGGTTCAGGGCAGGGCAAGGGAGGCAGAGCAATGTGGTGATGCGTTAAGTTAGATGCAAAACTAGCTTTGACAGTACTGAAAAAAAATTGAAATAGTCAAAAATCAAGGATGGTATCAAAACAGCAATTTGCAAAATTTCTTTTACCTTCTTCAGGTCCCTCTTATCCAGGTAACATTCTGTTTACCTGTCATCTTAGTCCAAAAGCTATTAGTTTTACAGTAACGTTTCACCCTTCCAGAGCTGCAATAGGAACCATGCCAAATGCACTCCCTCTTTTTAATATTGTTTGTCATTATTAAATAAGAGCAAATGAACTCGTTTGCAGAAGTACAACAAAACAATTGCTGTTATGTAACCTAATCCCATTAAAACCTGAAGAAACAACACAGAAAAGGCGCTGAAGCAATAACTACGGGTTTCTTTTTCAATACATCATTTGTCCTCACAGGTATTTAAGAAGATAAATGTTTAACTGAGAGTATTCTTACCCACTATTTGGCCTCGCACAGCATCAGTATCCGTGGGATTTAGTTTGCATAGATCCAAACGCTGGTCTGCAAACAAGAATTGGAAACATCAACAAAACACTGAGGGGCTGGGAGAGAACGCTACTCACTACTCAGATACAAGGCACTGAAGGTTCTTGACTGTGCCAGGTAGGAGCTGCTCTTACATCCAGTATCTTTTAGCCTGCTGATGGCATTGGAGAGGAGTCGGACGCACCCCAGGAAGCCAGCTCCCTGTTTCTTGTGGATTTTCTTATGGTTCCATACACTGATGGTTATGGAATCTGTCTTCCCAACATATCTAAAAAAAATACATATCAGAAGAGTCATTTTAGAAAAAAACACCACTTCCACCACAGCATTTCTGGGGTACAAATTCTGATACATTGGAGTACATTGGTCACGCTTCTTTATTATAAATACAGAAGTGCTTAAGGCTGGAATGATGTTATTAATGAATACTGCACATTACATAGCACATTAAATTGATATTGCTGCAGCACAAATTAACCACAGACAGCCTCATTAAAACCTCAGCGTCAAACTAACTGATGTAGAAAACTTTTTTAAAATTTATATTTCTAATATTTTGAAGACAATGAATCACTACAAGGACAATCTGTTCTAAAAGCGGAACTGCACTCCTCCTGTAGAGAGCTCACTGCAAGCAGTGGTGCTCTGTACCTAACATACACATATTTCCAAATTCAAACACCTAGAGGCAACAGAAGCAAACCTTTATTAGCAGGTAGTTTTTTGTTATTGCAAATATTAGTCCTCCTCAGCAAATACGATTCTTCTTGGTAACACATGATGAAGCACCAGTGGCAATTCTTCTATTTCATTTATCAGATAAATTTCTGGAATATATATATATTTATACACACACACACGAGTTTACTTATGAACTAATGAACAACTCACAGATCATAATGCTGGTTCCATTTGGGGTCCAACGTGTTCTTCACAGTGTCAGTTGAGTGGCACTGACCTGACCCATCAACAACTATTTTTGCAAATGGGTCAGGAAGTCCTGTGGAAGGGAAAAGGGGCTGTTACACTTCATACTTTTTGTTTTGTTTCTTCCCAGATAATGATATCATGAAGCCCTGCACGTTTTCTCCCCTCAAGAAAGGAAAGGTGCCATTATCCCCAAACTGAAAATACAGAAAGCAGTTCCCAATTAAAGAACAAGGTACTTCTGCCCTACACATTTGTATCTGCCATAAACAGTAAAATAATTTAGGAAACAGGCTAAACGTGTTTAATTTAACAGTGCTTAAATGGTATAAGCATACTGGTAAGTAGGCATTTTTATTCAATCCTTAACATAACACTGAGACTGCAGCTCTGGGATACTTTACTTGCACCCCTGGCATGTTTTGCAAATACTTCCACAAGAGATGGATGCTATTGGTAACCCACAGAAAGAACTGTAAGCAGCAACCTGCTTGCAGTCTCATCGGCCAGACTTTCAACAAGAATTTGAGATCCTTGGTCTTTCCAACACTGGAGCCTGCATCACCCAAACACAGTTTAGGGCAACATGTGTTTGTGTAGTAATGCAGTGCTACTGCAAGCATGGAACCACAGAACAAATCACATACAGAAATACAAACAGTAAAACACAGTGTACAGATAAACCTGATTAATTAAGAGCAGAAAGTTATACAATTAAGGCATACTTACTGAAGAAATCTTTCTTTGCAAGATTCTTGGCACATAATACTGCAAAACAAAATATCAGAGTAAGAAATCGTAAGAACAAATAAAGCCTTACAGCAATCACACCCCTTACAATACTACCTGATCTTAATTCTTATACGAAACCCAAATATTAAATATGAGCATCATTTTCTTTAGCTGTGATTGGAAATGCACTTTGCTGGTTTGTTCTGTTGTTGCAAAGTACAGATTTACTGCACATCTCTTTGTGCCAAAGCCTCCTTGTTTTCTGTGCTACATGTTCGTGTGCTTAAACAAGATTTTGCTGCAGTTGTTTCACCCATCTTACAATGCAGGTTTTGAACCAAAAATGGTTCAGGGCTCCTAGAGGTGACCTCTGCACCAGGTCCTATCAGACACTGTGCAGCCTCCTGCTTTTCAGGACACCAGTACAGCCAACTCTTGGAGGTGCTGCTCTAACAGCCTCAACACCTTGCCAGTACAGAAAGGTTTTGAGATGAACATCACACGACTTCATTCAGGAGAAAATAGAAATATCGAGGAAAAAGAAAGCATCAAGAATTTTTCCTTTGCAAGGGCCACAATTGAGACATCATTTCCCTCTCTCCAATTCCACTCAATAACAGAGTGGTTCAAGCAAAAATGAGATCAAGAAACTTGCAGCAATCTCCATTTCTATTTGATCTATTACCAGCTACAAGTCTAAATTCTGCTGTTTAGTAAGGGCTGCTCAGCACAGCCTCAATAATCCAAGTAGCTCAGTGTCCATTAAACTCTTAGAACAGGCCAGAAAAAGTAACTACAGAGCCAAACATGAAAACATGAGAGCTCTGACTTGCCTAACACTGGAAGAAAAAAAGAACCAAGAACGGTATTTATAAGACTTAGCCTCTGAGGGAGTCCCTTCCCCACCAAGTTCTATCCTTCAGCATGAGAACGAATGCTCACAAATAACTCAAGATGGTCATTTCCCCCAGCACAGACGCTTTTCATCTGCCTGGCCCTGCACTTCCAGTAGCCCCAGGAGCATTTACACACAGTAGCTCTATGCTGGGCACAGTGAAGATGTGTATAAATATATATCTCTTTTGCACTTCCACTGGAATTCCACAGCAACAGCCCACCAGCTGAAACACCCAGCAGAATAAGGACTGCCTCATCTCACATGACAAGCCAACAGCTCAGAGCCATCCCAGCTTAACACAGATGTTCACAGAAAAAAAAAAAACAAAACCACAAATCCTTTGGTTTTATTAATAATTAAAGCAGCCACTACATGAAACTATTTTTAGAATGGATTAAAAATTATGTGCATTTGAGATTGGTAAACTGCATGTTCAGGGAAAGCTCCTCTTGGGCATTTTAACAGCTGACCAAAAAGGAGAAGTCCGAAGGAATGCAGCAATTCAATTTGAAATAGAACAGGATGACAGAATCAGTCTGCTGCTGCTCTATGGAAGCACAACAGGGCAAAGCTTAATTTCCTCCTCCCGACGAGGAAAAAGAACCAGAAGAGCAGGCATTGAGTACAGGTAAAATCAGAACCGGAATGTTCCAGCACTCGCCAAAATGAATTTTAAAGTTCCTCTGAGCGGTGGAGCTTTTTCTTTTTTAAATCAAATAACTCATACCACTTTCCATCTCCAATTCTAAGAACATGTTATTAAGTTGGATATGTACACCATCTGTAACAATCTGCTCATTGTCTAGCTATACAATTATCACATTTATTCTACATTTCAGGTGTGCTTTCTAGAGCTCACCAGCAGCCACGGCTTCTAAAGCTGTTACCAAAGAATTATATTTTTCAGTTAATTCTTTTCTCTCTGCCACAGGCTTTCGGTCTATAGCAGAGGAGCATGGCTGCCAATTTGCCAGTCGCAGCCTGTGAAACCCTCAATTTTAGATTGCAAAAAAACATTATTCTTTCTAGTAAGAACACTGGCATAACAGCTAGTGGCAGACAAACTTTTATGGAGCAACCTGTAGGAACAGGCTGCCCGAGAGGGACCTCTGGCTTTGCTCCACTATTTGCATATGAAACTCACTAAGAAAAATATTTTCAAGTGCTCTATCACTTCAAGGGTATACATTTCTAAATTCCAGTAAAGCAACAAGTGACAAAAGTCAGCACTGGGATGCTCGGACATGAAACCACATCAGCAGTGGGCACACAGCACCCCCAGATCCTTAAAGCTGTGCCCAATTTGCTTCTTAAATGTACAGCCTCCAACAGGACCTCAGTGAGTCTGCTCTGGGATCTGGCTGCTGACATCTCAGATTGAAAGCCCTGAACTCAGCTGGATTTACCTACAAAAGCTTAAGAAGTTATTAATGTTACCCCTGCACGGCAGGTTGCTGCCCACAGACGAGGCGCAGGAAAAGGGATGGATGCTGATCTGCAAACCGGCCGCTCTGCTCAGCCTTTGCACAAAACCCAGCATCCAGCCTTTGCAAAGTGCTTTTCCTTTCTTTCAAACGGGGCTTATGGCTCATCAGCAGGAGAAATGTGCTCACATTTGTTGCAGAGTTACAAAAGGCACTAATTCTCCTGTCTCGGACATTTGCATTCTGCCTTCTGAAAGCCGACCGACTTGTTCCAGCTTGACACACTATTTGTTTATGCTGCACTCCGGATTGCTATGCAGCACTCAAGAACTTCTTTTTATACTGTAGATCCCAAGGAACACTGAAGCAATGTCTTCACATCCCTATTATAATATTTATAAAGGGATGGGAATGTTTTTTTAAGCACCTGACATTACGGAGATAATTTCAAAGGCCAAATTAGCCAGCTGGGTGAAGCATTAATGTGAAAGCATATTTGGCAGAGGGTGAAGAAAGGATGAGGCTTAGACAAAGTCAGGATTCACCCCACGGATTCAGCGCAGCCTGGGGGAGGCGAGCAGATCCGTGCCAGCCCCCGGCTGTTCACCCGCTCCCAAAGCAGAAGTGAATCATCTGTAGGAGCTGCAGCAGGTGTAGGAAGGGAAGCAAGGCACGGCTCTGCTGCCTGCACTGAGCCAGGCTGAGCATTGCATCAGAAAGCTGCTGCTTCACCAGCAAGCGGCCCCTGGAGCGTGACCGGCCTTCCTGGGAAGGAGGAGAGGCTGGGTGAGGAACAATTAAATGTCCCCAAGTAAACAGAGCTGCCTACAGATGTGCTCAGGTGCCAAGTTCCTCCTTCACACTGGGCTCAAAGGATAGCTGCTGGTCTGCAGGGAGGTCTTTCACACTGCTGTCTCTGCATCAACAGTGCATTTACTCACACGTAACATAACATTCCCTCAGCACAGCGCTATGCTGCTATCGCTGTTTTCAGGTAGGTGAGTTTTGCAGCATGCAAAGATTCAGTAGACACCAGTCCATACCAATGCAAAGCAGCATCTGCGTTAGGGACTGCAATAATTCACCCTTTGCTCCATGCTCTGAGTTAAAGGTAAGCACCTCCCTGCTGAAGTGAAGGATTTTTACACGTGGCTACAATCTGAGCCGGCAGCAGCATTCAGCTGAGCACTCCAGTTAGACTGGGGACAAGGCCACCCAGCAGCACAGCCATATCTTACTTGGGAAAAGGGGAAGGTTGTGCTGAGGGATGCTGGCAAACAAACCTCTCATTGTCATGGTTCCGTGATTTTTGGTTATCGGTATTCCACACAATAACATCATGTAGTGCACTGGGACTTAAAGTGCTATGATGTGGAACAGAACCACGACACTCAGCCATCTCTGGCTTTCCCTTTGATATTCCAGGTTAATCATTTGTGCTTGTGCAAACACGCCGCTAGATTCCAGGATATATTCATTTTACTTTCTGACAGAAGGTAAACACAAGGCCAGCAGGCTAATGACGTAGAAAGGACTTCACTTAGTATTTACTTCTGAGCAGACCATCTTTAATCATGGAGATATGTAGCATAAGCACTGCAAGTTGTTGACTCTTCCATCCTGAAAAAGTCTGCGGAAGACTGCACAGAAAAATAATGGGCTCCAAGCGTAGAAAATCTTCCACAAACAAACAAACACGCTCACACAAAAAAGAAAAAGCACAGGCATCAGCTATTTACCACATGCTGCTCTAACAGCCCAAAGCATCACAGCCCACAGTTAAAACCTTTGCTGGCTCTGTGATGGGAAATCACTTCCCGTCCCAATGCTTCTAGACAATTTGTGTGCAAAGTGCTCAGAAATGCCCCACGCCATCCCCCCCGAGCGCCCTGAAGCAGGACTCTGCGTATCGCCCCTCTTCTGTGCACATAACCTTCAACGAGACATTGCTGCAGATAAACGTTTGTTTTATTTCTACTACCAGGCAACCCGTGAAGGTTTTTAAGTGCTTTGTTTTTTTAAGGCTGACAATCATTTACATTTGATAGGGCACAAGAGCAAGTTGAATGGAAAAGGAAAGACGGGTAAAGGCAGAGTGTGTCAAAATGTGGCTTCTCTGCAGCAAACCACATCACTGAACTGAAAGGTACCATTTTATTCACAAATCGAAGCTTAAGGTGTCACCACAAAGGCCAAGGTTTCTATTCTAGTCCTTTTCTTATTTGCTTTAAGAATACTTCTAGTCTTCCTCTGTCTGCTTCAGACTGCAACGCATAAATCCACGGACTGCTTTAACTCTACAGTAAGTGAATCACTGCAGTGCTTAACGCAGAAAAGAAACCAAACTGAGTCTTACATCTGCTAAAGAAACCAATTATCCGTACAGAACTAATTTTACATGTGTATCCACTGATGTGTACACTGAGTGACCTTCATGAACGCTCTCAGTGCCACGCTGCCAACCAGACCTGCAGTCCACTACAAACCAGCCCAAACCCTCAGACTTTGGGGCTGCCACACATCACACCCCGGCATTTGAAGACTGCCTGTACTGAAGCTGGAACCAAACTCAACTGCCAGATTAAAGCAATGCTTCATTAGAAAACCTCAGTTCTCAAAGAGTTGCTGGATTTGATGCACGAAGCCTTTTTGTGGCCCTTTTGTGTAGGCTGCAGTGAGAATCAAAGCCTCTTTTCAAGGCATGCTTTCCTCGTGGGCTGGAACTTGGCTTCATGCAGCCAGTTGCAAACACTAGACAACTTTGAAGAGCTCTTCAAAAAACCACACACCCAGAAAAAGCCATTTTTATTAGTCCATTAACATGTCATTAAAGTATCCACTTTGCCAAGAATCAGATTTCCATCCTACCTAAGCAGAAAAATGTCATACGAGAGAGAGTCCTCACAGCACAAACAACAGCAAGTTGACAAAACCCAACAGTTTCATCTCCAAGATTCCTAAAACTTACTCAAACTGAAAAAATCCTCCTGGGCACTGACTGGCTGCAGGTCTTCACATCTTGCACGTATACAGCAGCAGGTCTGATTAACCCTCCATAAAGTAAATGACTAAAAAATCAGTGCAGGACTATTGGAAGAACAAACGCCATTACGTTGCCAGTTAACTGAGACTGCATGCAACACGACCAGTAAAGCAAGTTTTAGAGTGAACTGAGATACAAACCTTGGAGAAACACTAAGAGTTATGGAATTAGCCGGAGAACTTTGCAGGGATTAAATAAAAAGAGATCAATAAAAAGCTGAATTAATGCCGATGCTGAATCAGAGAAAGGCACACAAATTAGACAAGTAGAAATAAGCATATCCAATTATCTCTCATACTAACCCTTCTTTCCCTTCTTTCCCCTTTGTTCACCCATAACAAATGCCTGATACAAAGGCTAACTCCCAGATTACATTTTTCATTAAATCCTATTATTACATCAGTTTTCTTATGAGATTGCTATGCCTTCCTCTAGTGCAGGCCAAGAACTTTCTCATACTCTCTATGCAATCTCCTACGTTCTACTCAGATGTAAAACCCAAGTAACCCCAACTAGCACAGTGTTTGTTACAGCTGTCCTCAGCCAGCCCCAGATCTGAAACAGAGGTCACCCAAGGAATTTCTTTAGCCCTTGTACAATGGGGCAAATTCCAGCTACAGTGAACTCCCACCTCTCACTCAAACTAGTGCCAGGGCCTTTTTGTTGCTGTTGTTGAAGGCAAACCTCTCGAAGTGACTTCAGAACCTTTAGCTAACCATTTTCCTCGCCCCTACAATGATTTCTTAGCTGTAGGGAACACAACCAGGAACACTGGGACAAGAACACAGTAATTCTGCCATCAAGAAGTACCTTCACGTCCTTGGACCTTTTCCTTGCAGACCATCTAGCACCACATTCAGAACACAACCATGTTCTTTGCATAAGTTAGCTACTGCTATCCCCATTTCACAGCAGCTGGAAGACTCGTTCTCAAAGACAGCCATTCTCAAAAACACTCAACTGACCGCTCTTTAACCAGAGAAAACATTAACAGAACATTAAGTTATATATAACTACTCCATGGTTTTTAAAACTCAGTCCTCTGCCGCCAAGACTCATCAAACTCAGTCAAGTTTTGCTTTGCTAGAGCGTCCACAAATGGTCTCCCAGCTCCCTGAAAACAGTCCATATGTTCAGGCTTCAGCTATAGCATCAGCTTCTGCATACACTTGAAAGAAACAGAAGTACCTGGAAAGAACAAAAAATTCTTGTTAAAATAACACTGAATTTGCCCCGAGATCAGAATATTGTTCTGTCTCTAAGCTGACAGCTAACTAAAACAATTTAAATGACAAAATTCCTACTGGAACCAAAACCAGCACTTTACATTTACTCCACACTTGATTGTGCAAGCTGTAGCTACCGGGAACAACACAGTGCTGCACTTCTTCCCTTCCACATCTCGTGTCTTCAACCACACGTACTTGAATAATTTCTGTTTTCAAGCAAAGGGTATTTATCAAGACAGGCTTATCTGCACGGCTTGCACATACTTGTGCTCACATTTTGAAACAGACACCAACATGCATTGTGCAAGATCACCGCTCTGAAGTTGAAAGCTTGCCACAAAGCTATGTGGCTCCATTTTCTTAAATTACATTTAAATAAAAACTGTGCTGAAGTCTTAATACTTCGCTTTTATAGTTACCCAAGTGCTGAAAAAGCATCTGGAAAAAAATTCCTAAAGCATGAAAAACATGTTCCTCCACCCACATGCACTCATAACTCAGATTCCAAACTGAATTTTACTAAGATGGCCAAAAATATTTTGCACTTTTAACACTTGGAGTTTTCAAAGCACCTTTATCAAAGCCACACAAGCACCTGAGAGGACGGAACACTCAACCAATGCTTCTCACAACAGGTGGAGCTGAGGACCGAGCTCATAGCAGTCCTGATCCCCTGACCTCAGTAAACAACAGGACTGTCCTAGAAAGGCTGGCCAAGTCTTCACAAATACAGAATTGTTCCTCTGGAAAGCACCGGGTGAACAGCAATGAATTATGAATCAAATACAAGAGAAAAACCAACAAGCACTCTAGAAATGAGTCCAAAACTACGCTGGTTTTCACTACTGCCTGGGCAGAAATGACTGGTTGACACTCCTTCATGAGAGTGAGGGCCCTCTGCAGCACATTCTACTGCTAAGTCATCATTTAATTTAGGTGTATTTAATTTAATTTCTCTGATCTCCACCTTCCTAAGTTAAATGTATGAAGTGTTAAGTACTATATGTTTGTTATCAAACAGAAGCTCGCAAAGATTCTCCCTTGCAGTTGATCACTTGCTTACTAATTCAGTACATGAAAGTCTTCCCCAATAAGCGTTCTGTGCACTATAAATCACAGAAATTTAGATCCCCCTCTTCCCAGATATTCTCTGTGGGGCTACCCACACCATTAGCACAACTATATTTTTTATAAGCAGTTTGTGAGACTCCAGTTATGAGTACTTTTATATACTATTAGCAGCTTTTTTCTTCCCACAAAACACCATCCAATTAATGGACTTGGAGTTTTTACAAGACATGCATTTCCTAAGTCCGATAGGAAAAGCAGCACAACTGCTCTCTGCTGCTTTATTAAGGAGGGAAAAGCATAAAACAAAAGACCAAAACCAGAAGTAATATGTTTGAGAATGTCTGCCATGTGTCTAAAATGAGCCAAGGGGCCAAGCAGCTATACCAATTCAAACAGACCCAGCCTTGGGGTCCTGTCCGTGGTGTGAAACATTGCTGGAACAATGATAGGCACCAAACCCTGGGTCAGCTGTTACACCTGAGGCTATGGGGAACAATGATGGCTGTATTTTCCAGCCCAGCATCACCTCCAGCTCTCTGCCCACACAGTGGCCTGCTTCAAACCATCTTTCTGCAGTGCAGAAGGAAGCAAAAAGCCTGCCCTTCCACTGCAGAACCCGTGCCAGCAGGAAGCACCGTGCTGGAGGTCTACAGCCAAGAGCCAATTCAATAGGAACACTAAACTTCAAACCTAAAACATGTTTTCTGTCTCCAAAAAGCAGTTGGTATTTACAGTCCCTCATACACAGGTAGCATCAGTACTTCAACATAACAATTTGAACATAAAACACTATTCTGGGGGAGGAAAAATAAATACAATTTCACGCATACTTAATCTCAATTTGAAAACTGAGATTTGTTTTTGCATACGGAGCCAATATTGAGAATTTTGATATCTTACAGCAATTAAATAAGGTACAAAATCAACTCAATAGGAACCAAATTTTCTAATTAGCTTATTTTAATAAACAGTACAAAACTCACGTCTGGTTCTCATCAAACACTAAATAGATTGCTTGCAAGCAACAGCACTGCTATTTCAAAAATGAATGGTGTTTAGTCATGTGTAAGTTGTAAACTACGTAAACTATTAGTCACATAGGCTCAAATGCATCAGGAGAACAATTTCAGTTAATTCAGATAGAAACCTGTGTTAAAGCTTTACCTGCGAGTTGGGCTCCTATCAAAGCAGGACTGCTTGCATCCATACTGAAATAAAGCTGCACGGGGAACTGAGGAAAGGCTGCTGGTAAGAGAGTTGCTGTGGTGACCCAGGACACTGACATTAATTGCCAGGACAATGATCAGCAAGAAAAAAGTCTTTAAAAGCACTGAAAGTAAGAAACAACAAATGTTGCTAGCTATTTTTAGAACTTTTAAGTCTCAAACGTGACCAGTGTAGTTAAACTATTCAAGAATCCACATTTCTTCATTCTTTCTAAAACATCAGAGCAAAGAATTTCCAGTATAGAATTTTGGCAGAAAGATAAGTTTAGCTGACCTAATACTCGGTATACCAAAAGAACAGACCTTGGGAAAAACTATGCAGTGGGTTAAAGCTGATTTTCTAAAACTCAAGGTCATTTTGTATTTCTTCAATAACTCTTGCAACAAGCAGTTGCTAAAAATCCTCAGCAAAGAGCAGTACCTACCGAGCATTGCTCCCAGCACTGCTGCACCTTCAGTAACTGTTACCAGAACAAATTCTGAGGGATGCTGCATGACTTTTCAATAGAAACCATCAACATCCCGTTATTATTTTTTTGGTAAGGAAATGAAAAGCATATTTTATATTTATACCAAGAGAGGCATCGGCACTGCATCACTGCTTTAAAACCGCATACCTCAGGTAACAAATGACTTACCAATTGTCCCCAACTTCTAACACATATCGTTGTTTTCCATGCTCATATTTTAACTGAGGAATGCTGAGTGCTTTTTGGCATGTTTGAAAAGAAAGATAAAAAGTCTCAAGGCTTACGTAAAGCTTTTCAAAGCTAAAGGCCCCACCGCCAAAGAAACTGCTTCATGTCCTTGCAGCTTTGCCTTCCTTATTGGCAAATCTGCTGCTCGTTTTGCAGTAAGCATAACAACCAGATGAGATGGAGGAGCACTTTCTGAATAGACCCAAGAGTGAGCTCGGATTTAAAACCAGGATGCTGAAAGTCAATATTCAGTGAAGAGTTAAGAGCGTGCAAAGGCCACGAGCAATGAGTTCACTTTGTTCTGGGCTACTTAGCAAAGGGACAGCCAAAAACTGAACCAGCTGGAACTCATTCAGAAGAACTTCTTTATTCCTGTGTCTCCCCGGGCTGCAGTTATCAACCTGAGGATAGCAAGCATGCAGATCATCAAGATGGAGCTGCTGCTTGAAAGAAGTGGCACGGCCTAATGGCCCGTGATAAATGATGTTTTGATCCTAACCTGGACCTTGGTACTGGGTTATAAACCATCCTCGTGTCTTGTGGGGAAAAAAAAACTGTTAAGATTTGCCCAAGATAGATAGAATTCAAGCATTCTACTGACTTCCCTCTTTGATGATAATCTCATTACCATATACATATAGCAAGCAGTTCTAACCTCAATTCTTTTGCTGGTTTCAGATGCTGTCAATACAAACCAAACAGTATAGAGCACTGAAGTGGGAAGACTGCATTTGTTTTAAAACACTCCGTCGAGAAAAGCTATTACTGCAAAAAAATGCACCAGATGAGTTCAAAACACTACTTGGATACTTTGCTGTAGGAAATCTATACCAGAAAAATGAAGTGAGCACTTTTGTCACACACAACTGACGCTGCGTGCCACGAACAAAGCAGGCACCCCATGAGCCCCATGCAATGCCCTCCTGGCCCGTTCCACTGCACACAGCTGAGCCACATGCAGGAGATCACCTCCCAGCCCCTCTCCTTGCTTTCATTAACAGCTCACATTCACATCAGATCCATCAAGCCTCACAGGATTAAAGAGGCACATGCAAAAACCTAGGAAAATGTTATCAAATGTTCAGGTAAAAATTTCTAAGTAATTGGAGCTGATTGTTTAAGCACTTTAAGCACAAGAAAGGAAAAATAACTCCAGTAACTTAAACACAAGTGAAAATAAAGGTGCAAAGTTTAAATTCAGGAAAAGGAAAGAAACATTTTGTTTGCTCAAGTTAAATTCCTGGCATTGCTTCTGATTTTGAAGAAAGTACACTGGCTGTTTCAGGATATGGGTATCAGTCCCTGGAAAAAGTGAACTCTAAAATGTTAGGTTTGTTTCTTAAATTATTCAGTCTGTTATAATCCCTTTCAACATCCACCCAAGATGCTCCAAAGTGCTCTTTACTGTCTTTCTGCATTTTGTCATGTTTAGAGAGCTCAGCCTCGACCCTTCTTGTTTACAATTGCAAAAATACAGCAAGTCCCAGAGCCACGGCTGTGCCTGCCCCAGCTGGCAGAGGGCACCAGCAGCACCAGCACCCAGAGCTCAGCAGGGGGTTGGGCTGCAGGGCTGTGTGGGGACAGACAGCAGGAGGTGGGGACAGACAGCGGAGGTGACAGCGGCTGCACCCTCAGCTGCGTGGAGAGGGAGGGAGGGAGGACAGCAATAAGAAAGCTGTGGAAGCGGGGGGAAAGGAAGAGGATGGGACAGAAGTCGGGCTTATTCCATAAAAAGACTGTAATTATAGAGATATAAATAGCTTGCTGAAGCCAAATTTTCATTCATTCACCTCCTTTTGCTCTATTAACCCTAATATAGAATCACTGTTTTGTTCTGTATGACACGTCTGCATGTTGCAGGAAAAACATCCCTTGGATTGTAATGCTCTTGCCTAGGAATTACAATAAAAGCTTTTCTATGCAGAAAAAAAAAAACAAAAACCCACAAGGATCTGATTTAACAATCAGTCATATCCAGAAATTACAATAGGAGACAAGAACAATGTATAAGAGACTTTTTTTGTGCTGCTGTTCTGCAGTCAGCCCTGTCCACAGGAAGCACACACACACACTCCCAACCTACCTAACCACCTATTAGTCACCCAGTGGAAATTCCCTACAAGCGTTTTGGTTGGATGAACCAAACTCCATCAGTTCTCATCTGATTTCCAGGCAAGAGATGCTCTTCCTGGTGGCGGCAGGCATGTGACTGCACTCTGCCTGAGGAAATGTGGGTCAGTAAGCACGCACCCGGCTGATGGGGTTGCACGCTCTCCAGGGACTGGCAGCAGCATGACGTGGAGCACCGGGCTGTCTGCAGGCACCCGGTGCACGTGTTTGAATTCCATGCTCACACCAGGAGCCATCCCTTGCAGATCTCCACGGAGTCCGACACACGCCCAGCAAAATGCTCTGTGTCTTACCGCCACGCTGAACAGCACTGAAAATGTTAAAGTGATTTAGAAGGCTGACAGACACATCACAAAACAGCAGCCATTAGAAGGAAACGTCTTCCTTCCAAAATAATTAATCACCCGTTGTGTTTGAGTATAAACATCCAGAGCTGGCAGGCGGGCGTTTCGCTCAGCTGAGCAGCAGCTAGATGGACAATCACATTCTGCTGCCTCCGAGCTCAGGTAATGCTCACAGCCAGAGCTGCTGCTGCTGCTACCCGGCCCCCAGCACCTCTGTTTGCCCCAGAAATGGTTGAGCTGGATGTGGTTAACCAATAACTTCACGTGGCACGTTAGTGAGCCCTTCTGCCAAACGGCATTTCCAATGAGTATCAAGGTTCAGCAGATCCACATTGTATCAATATCATCCCTCTCTTGCACAAGCAAAGCAAGCTTCTTCACTTTTGGTATTTTAAACAGGACGTGTAATTCTTGTGTGACCCATGGGAGGCACAAAACTGCACGAGCTGAATAGCACCAAACAAGATTTCATGAAAAGGAGGCTTTTATTCAGAATAAAGCCGTATCAGCCTATGTGTTACTCCCTTGTTCTAATTATATAGGACAGAATCTATTTAAACTGCCAAGTTAATGACTTCAAATTTGATCAATAGTCTCTGTTTATTCAGACCAGCACCACTGACAGTCATCGGGGATGAACAGCAAAACAAACAGCCTGGCTGGGGCAAATCCATGGCCGAGGTGGGGTGAGTAAGAAAAAGCAACCCACAACAGCAAATATCCTTTGATTTAGCTGGGAGGTGGGGAGAGAAGGATCTGCCCTCTGAACACATCGAGACAGCCCAATCCCTTTGTGGCCATACGACATTTATCCATATTATTCTGCTAATGACCGAGTGGTGAGCTGTGAGCTCAAGCATAACTAACATCACGGACACAGAACACATCCAAGCCTTATCTTGTACCATCTAGCTATGTTAAATATTTCACATTTGTTTTCAGATTAAGCCATGGTAGCACATGACAACAAGAGGAGAGCAGTAGGGCTTTGGAGTGCATGCAGGAACTCCCCTCATTGTCACCATACCCACTGCTGAAGGAAATTTGCTTTGGAGTGGCTCGGAGAAAGGCCGGAACCGGCGCCTTGAGAGCAGGATGACAAATGTCCTTGACTAAATCCTCTGCCAAAAGATGCTAGGAATGTTTTGGTTACAGACTAGCTTCAGAGAGCAAAATAAAAATAGAGTTTAGAATGAAAACAGATAGCGTACAGCATGCACATAGCGTTCTAGCAAAGACGTCTTTAAATGAAAAAGAAAAGCTTTGCAAATTCAGTTTCTCAACAGCGGCTTAACAGCAACGTGTGTGGAAACCCTCCAGCAATTTTTAAAGAATACCTTTTAAACTATTCAATAAAGGAAACTCCCTTGCTAATCCCAACCTGAATCTGCAGGCTGTGATTGTGATGAAAAATGCTTCATTGCATGACTCTGGCCAGGATGTTTACCATTTTCTCAGCTCTATACTTTCATCACTTCGCCTGCGACACAGCTCGCCATTCGCCTTGTACAGAACATCAGCATCCATTACATCAATAAATGATAAACCATTGCTGCTGAGATACCTTGATCAAAAGTCTTATATAAGTAAGATGGAGCACGGATGAAAAGCTGTCATGCTTCTTCCTATCCAGCCTTCGTGTACGCCTTTCATACTCCGACATGATTCTCCTCCAGTGACAACACAAGGTTGCTGGATCACATACCAATAAAACATGAAGTTCTCCTGAACAAAACGTTCTCAAACCACTACATAAACACAACCGAAGTCTAAAATTGTAATACTTAGAAAAACAACACGTAGAGACAGTCGGTTCTGACAAAGCCTACCAAGTTTGCTCTCCATTTTAAATCGATTAAATAGATTCAATACATTACATTTCGCATGGATGGTTAGCAGTGCTAACACTCTAGATAAAATGAAATGCTCTGTGAGGAACACTCTCACTAGGGCTGGCTCTCACTAGATGCATTACTCGCTCTCACAGTAATTTAGTATAACAGGGCCTAGCAATTTCACTGAACAGCATTACAAAAGCCATCTCTTCACAGTTCATAACACAGAAGCTCCTAGAAATACCTATTTCTTCACTATGGACTCAGCGCAGGGAATGCAGTGGGAGATAGGCTGACACTTTGTTTACAGGAACTGTAGAACATCATTTTATTTTTTTTATTAAGAAGGTGATTCCTATTTATCAAGGAGTCAAGATATTAAATGCAAACCTTTATTTCCACTCCTATCACTAACACAACTCGCACACCAGGAATCTGATACTGTCCAGGCTCTGAATGACAAACTGCTAGGGAGAAACAAAGGAGAGCAAGATTTAATAAACAATTTTCATAAGAAAAACCTATAAACAACATTTCTCTTCCTCGCCAAAATAAGCTATGTGGCATTAATTTGAAGTGATAGCGCTGTACTTTTAATTAAAAAATGCCAGTAGGAGGTTGATGCATTGTCTGATGCTGCAAGCAACACGCTCGCAGGACGCAGATGGATCTCTGTGCAAGGAATTAACACACAATTTCATCTGGATTAAAAGCAAAACAAAATCCCTAACTCAAAACAAAAGTATGCAAGGGGTTATTACAAGTGATTGATAAAGTCATCTGGATGTTTCTCCCGGGGAATATTATGCTCTAAGAAACAAACAAAACCAAAAAAGACAATGCTGGGAGAAAACTCTGCTTGTTCAATTATGAGACAAATGAATGAAGATAAACTTACTGTAGAAGAGTGGTGGATTCAACACACACGTCCCTCCTGTCCCACCCCAGAGCTGTTCTCCCACTCCTGCTGACTCCCTCCAGATCTTCAAATGAAGTACCAAAACTTATTTAGAGGAGAATGACAGGTGCGATGCCCTTTGCAGCCTCGTTATATCTCTTCCAGGCTGAAAAGAAGCTTAAGCTTGTCCCTTAATTTCATTCATCAGCCTGATGGAGGAGACAGCAGTGCCCTGGCTCTGAGATGCACGGACAGCTTGGTGTGCCAGGTTTCACTGCTGAACTGAGGAACCACCAACCGCTTAGGAAACAGAGCAGTATCAGCCTTCTCTTCATCTAGAAGAAATCCCCACAGAAATTTTTGCTGCATCCTTTTCATCTATGCTACAATTCTTTGCTGCTATCATTAAATAAAAGAAGAAAGAAAAGCTCTACAGCTCCACGGAGGCATCTGGAAGCACGGCTGTCTGAACAACTGGCAGCTGCTCCGCAGCACAGAACCACCCCAGGAACAAACAGGGCATTTTGGTTTTCCTTGCTATAGTGGCTATGTGAGAGAAGCCACTTTATCCCAAGGCTTCTAACATATTTACCCGCCAGCCCTACGATGACTATTTCAGTCACGTTTACACTGCCAGCATCATCTCGAGCATCACAGATTACTCTGATTCCTTCTGCTGTTTCAAAGTCTGTTTTTTCTCTGCACACGTGTACGATTTACATCCTGAGGCGATGATAAAAAAAAAAAGGGAAAACCGCTACTATTTTTCAGCTCAGCTTTATTTCCTTTTCTCCCCCCTTCTATCAAAAATAGTTCTCATCTATGCCCTATTTCAGTTTGGAAGTAGCACACACAGACTTGATAAGCATCCCGCGAAGGAAATGCCTCGAATTGCAGACTACTTACGGCACATTTTCCCAAGCAACTTTTTATAAACCCCATTCGATGGGCGCTTTGCTAATTCCTATTGAAGTTTATCAAAACATTATTTGTAGACAAGTCAAATTACCTCTGTGATTGAACAACAAAAAGATCACTTGTGCCCGAGACGAAGCCAAGCTGTTGGATTACACAGAAGAATTATTTATTCTGTTAGCAAACAGACTTTTCTAATTCCGAGAAGGTATTTAATTTTAGGCTGAAGAACATAACACGCAGAACACCCATGTACACGTTCCTTTTGTTTGTCTGAGTCTTGTCCTGGCCCAGGGACAAGCACTGCTAAGGCAGCCTGGTGGCAGCAGCACTGCTGTGATGCTCTGTGCTCGCTGTGCAGCAGTCAGGGCCGGCTGCGTACCTGCACTGTGTTACTGACCTGTAACAGCTGCATCTCATTTATATGCATTGGGAAAAGAAATCTGTTAATGTTCTGTCCCCTAAAAACATTGGAAAGTTGAAAGTTACGGTATGTGATGAATTGTGAGCACGCTTTTAGAACCAAATTTACCTTGGTTGCATCACCAAGCTGAGCAAAGCCATGACGGTTTGCAGTCGCACCCTTTTGTGCCTCAGACCCCTCTGCTCCCTGCCAGCTCCACGGATCCTCCTGCAGCTGAACCACGGCGTGCTTCAGTGCTCATCTGTAAGATGGGGGGAACCCAAATGGAATATTTTCCTCTTTGCTCAAAATATTTCAGGAATTGGTTAAACGCATCGCCAGCCCCTACAGCATAAAAACTCTTCATATAAAAAAATTCTGAGATGAAAAAATCGGTTTTCTGAAAATCAGATTTTCAAAATCCCCAACACTCCAGGCTTTTTGTTTTGGCCACCAAGCCATTTCTGTTCCCTCTGATCTGCCGCTTAACAGGGTATTTACACACGTACAAGATTGTAAGGTGCTCATCATAGTGCTTAGCTTGGCACGTTCCTCTCTGCAGTCACTTTTAAGAAAGTTGTAAAAGAAACTGCTTCTAATTTCTACTGCTATAATAATATCAAGGTAAATATCATCTCAAGATATCGGCCAAGTTATTCTTTCAAAGGCTGACAGCACGCCTCCAGCTTACACTGAGCTGCTCAACTCAGAGATCCCCAATTCTGATGGGTTCTCTGCCATTCATGCTAGAAGTTCCAAGAAGCCTCGTTCCACAATGTATTCATTAACCAGGCTCACACTTGTTCAGCACAACATCTATGCCTTTTGCTTCTCAGTTTAAATGCAAGTTCACACATTCTTACAAAAATAGAAGGGAAAACCCCAAACACATCAGCTGCAAGAATAAAGAACAAAGCGTCCACTGGAAGTATATCAACCACTGCAAATATGAATCAGACTGAAACTCCACTTTTCTTAATACTGCACTTGTGAAGCAAAAAAATAAACAAGCAACAGCACAATCCATACACTCGGTTACTTTTCTGGATTTTTCTCATTGTTCATGCTCTGCAGTAAAACAGAGCACGCATATTTCAAAAGATGCATCCACTGAGCACACAGATCGAGGCACTGAGGTCCATCCCATGCTGGAGATGTGACATTGACTGCAGTCAGGGCTGGAGGAAATGAAATCAGAGTGATGCTAGCAGTTGTCTTCAAGCCGAAATAAAGGGAAAGGCAGCTATCTTAAAGGAGTTCTGACTTCTGAAGAAAAAAATCACAATGGAGAGCTTTTGGTAGAGTATCTTGGAAATGAGGGAGATTAATTAGAAGAACGGGTTTTCTTTAACACACCCAAATTTAATTTTGTGAAGTAAACAAGAAAGGGAAACTTTGAATTGATAAGAAGAGATTGCATTTTGTAGTCCAATGATTAGAGGAAATAAGCAGATTTTTATGGAAGACTGAAACGCAAACATATGGAAAGGACAAAGAAAACACTATTCCTTCTAATTCACTCATTAAAAAATGCTATTTTATTCCAAATACTAAAATGTACCGTGGCAGACCTCATCAACTTGAAGGAAAAAAATTGCAACTTCTTCAAAAATATCGTTATCCACTAGGAGTTAATGCAGAAGTGAAGATGACCACAAGATCAGAAAACATCAGGGCATCTCTGCAATAGAGACATCTAATCAGCTTCGTGTGGGGCTTCTTCTTAACCTCCTGGGAAAGAAACATCTACTGTTTGAAAGGAAACAACAATCATGGCTAAACCTGAACCTGAATACTCATTCCTGAAGCATCCCAGTGGTCACCAACACCAGAATTGAATCACGCAGTTTAACATCGCCCTTCCTTCTTCAACGCATAGCAGTGTATACTTAAGTGACAATAAGGAAACAAAGCATAAAACAGAAAGCTGTAACGCACACCTGATTCACCAGGGTTTCCCAGCATTTCTTACAGCCTTAATGGCACGGTTTGGGATTAGGAGCCTCCTGGAGCGAGGTGCACAGAGGCAAGGTGCAGCTGCAGGAGGTGCGCACAGCTGGCGGGGCGAGCGGCGCGGTCACCACATTGCAACCCCAACAATCCAACATTGTTTCACCCCCAGAGAGATGAACAAACTCCCCATTTAAATACTTGCCATTACGTTCTATTAGTATGCATAATAGTGTCCATATCCTGCAAAAAAAGGAGAAAAAAAATAAAGGATTTTTCATGGGGGAGGGGAGAGCGAGCAAATGGTGCTCTGCCGGCTGCGTCTCTCTGCGCTGTGAACTGGGTAGCCTTGGGGATTTCTGCCTGCTGTGCTTAGTGTCCTTGACAACAAGCCAGTTTGAATTTTGGCCTTTAACTTGACAAAAATGACTTCGTGAAGAGGAAGGCATCAAGCTATTACAGCCCCGTTGAGAGATTCTTTCTAAAACAGCATGCGAGCTTATTCTGCCAATTCAACGAGCGCACCGTCACGTTTATCACCCAGCTCCAGGATCCCCAAATATTCCCAATGTAGTTGCCAGTTCGTGAGACTAATTGAAAGAAAAACTTCCAACACTTCCCCACCGTCCTCTCCTTGCATTTTACAACCTCCACAAGGGTGACAGATGGAAATGGGAGAGGAACACGCCTGGGATCCCCTTCAAAAACTGCAAGATTGCCTTTCCAAGAGACGTGAAACAAAGTTTACAAGCAGTGTAACATCTTAACCTGTCATCCACCGGCTCATCTTTAGCCAACCAACAGGCAGGTTCCTCCTGCTGTCACATAAATACTTAGATAAATCTTTTACAAATGGCTATATACCAATAAACACCTCCAGCAAAGCTTGCTGCAGGGCTCAGGAAATCACTGCTCTCTTTCTTCTGCTTTTCTCTTCCAAGCTCAACTCCCAGCAGAAGACAACGCACGCTCATACCCCAGCTTCTCAAAGTCCAGCCCCTCAGTTTAAATTCTTGATAAAGACTCAATTTCAGCAGCTGAAGTTGCACAGATGTGCTCATAATTCATCTCCAGGTTTTCCTCCACCAGCTCCCTGCAGTGAGTGACAAATTCCTGGCAAAGGGGGGTCAGCAGACGAGCAAGGAGACAACATCTTAAGTTATTGCAGCAGTGCCTGCAGGAACTCATCTGTAGGCACCTGAAACATCATTATCTGAAAGCAGCACAACTTCCCCACCACCAGCAGTAAGATGAGTGCTTGCATTAACCAGCTGCATGGCTAACTGCAGGCTTCCTAACGTGCGTGCTAAAGAAGGGGAGATGGATTTGAGGTAAACCTGCCTGCGGTCGGTCAGCTGTAGTGCTGCTCTCACCACTGATGTCCTGCTGTTGGCCGGAGCAGTGAGGGCTGCGCTCGAGACCTCAGCACACACCCTAATGCCTAAACAGGTCACAGCAGGAGAAATGACACAGCGGCTGTCTGCAAATACCCTGAGACTTCACATCTCACCGACACGTTCGCCCACCAAACCAACTCATGGTACGGGAAAGAACAAACCATTTTCATATCGTGGCAGTACAGCTTTGTTTCACTTCGAGAGCATAAATCACCATCGGTGTTTGGTTCCCAAATGCAAATTATCAAGGCACTAATACAGATAAAAGCTTTCAATGATATTGAGGAATCCGGTCCTTTTCACAGTAACATTTTTATCAGTTTGGGAGATGGAAAAAACCATCAAGCAAAGGTCTCACTGCTCACTCACAGAAAACACTGGCAGATAGAACAGTCTCTTTTTTTAAAATCTTTTTTAATATTCTCTGCACTCAAACCTTAAATGGGTTTCTCTGAAGCGTACACACCTCAGCTTCGCAAACATTCTATACTGATTACACCTTATCTTTTCACACCAATCTCCCCTATCACGCTATTTCAACCAAACGAACAAGGCAGCCGAGTGAGTATTTAAGTCTGGAACCATAAATAGCAGCAAGTAATCTAACCAGACTAATCCAACTTTAAACATGTCAACTGGACTTGCTTAAAGTCGGGCGGCAATCCAGACAAACCTCCAGCACACACAGAGCCAAGGCCAGCAGCAGGAGCCAGCCTCTCCTATCTACCTGCAGGGCACCGGTGGCTGCTGCTTTGGGGCTGTCAGTAAGTCAGGACCAGCAGACAACATCCCACTATGAAGCTCAGTTCCTCACCGGGAGATCGCTCCATTTTACAGCGCAGAAAGCGTAATGCTACAGAATTTTATAACACGACAAAGCCTTTTAGGGAAGAGGATGAGAACGCCGTAAGGAATTAAATAAGAAATCATTAAGCAGCTCCACAACAACGTTCCAAATGACATTCCTTTATAGGAAGGCACCCAGTTTGAGAAAAGAAAGTTTCAAGTTAGGAATAAAGTAGTTATTGTTTCTACTTTCGCTGCCTGAGGGAACGTTTTGGAGACAATTTACTTCCACCAGGACAATGGTGCTGGCACAGCTTGGATGCACTGGGAGAGACAAAGGCAGCGACTCGCAGCCCACCCGTCTGCTCCTGTTCCCACTCCAGCAGCCCAAGGATGCCAGCTGCCCATTGCAAAGGTTGCTCTCCCCATGAAAGCAAGATTTTTTTTATTTTTATTTGAAGTTCCCCTTGCTCCATGCCGTTCCTATCAACAAGCCCCTGAGCAGCCACAAATGTGGGGGCAGACTAAAATGGCCGGCTGGCCAGCTTAGCCTCCTCTCACATCAGGGCCATCAGACTGCAGCCACGACTCTTTCTAAGGTAAAAACATAAAACTACAAACAGCCCACGAGCTATTTACTACTTTTGACGTAGAGATCCCTGCACAGATAGTCATTGTTTCTGAACACAGGACGTAAAACTGTCTGGGTGGCCAATATTAGCGCTGCTATTGATCAGTCGGTTAACTCTGCTGACTCGATCAATACTACATTAGTCATGAAAGGGAAGCGTTTGTGACACTTCTTAACGTATGCCTTCGTAACAAGCTGAAGCGTACTGCTTTTAAAGAAACGTAGTATTTTACTTTGTACTTAAAGCCATTGTATTCTTTAATGCTTTCCTTAAATTACCAGTGAATGTCTGCAAAACGAGCCCAAGCCAGCCATTTACAAGCACTTCGCAGACGGGACTTCCCTAAGCTGCTCTAAGCACAGAGAAATGAAAGTGGGATTTCGGATACTTCACTGCACCACTCTGTGCCTTTCTCTGCCTCTGCTAAGCACAACTTTTCCTATAGAAATCAAACGCTGCCTGTGAATGCGCTCACCTCACACCAACCATGCACGTCCTCATCACCTTCCTCATCCCTCCTTGACATTTCTGACATCAAGCTCTCCTTCCTCTCGCCCTCCGTTCAAGACCTCTACAGATACAATAACAAACCGTGGCCCAACAACCTCCTACACTGGGGCTGTCAAGGAGGAATGCCTTTTTTAACTGAGGGATGACTGCGCTCTCCAGTTATACCAACTGCTGCTCTTCTGCTAAAGGATCTGCTTTTGTCATCTACAATTTCCATGGGCTGAACTTCTACATGAGGTCCTCTCCCCTTCCTGCTGCCACTCCGAAGCGATCCGTAACATCTGAACGAATGCTTCTGCCTTCCCCAGCTTTTCTCAGTTCCTCTCCCGCACCAGAAGCCAGACTGCTGTTAACACCTCTGCTGCAACACTGATGAAAAAGCCATACCGATGAAGTCAGAACACAATACTGAGGTTTTCTGGTAGAAAAGCTGCACTCCTAGTCCACTTCTTCACAACCTTCCCAATTTCACATGCAAGTTACCTGGAACAAGAGTATCTCTGAGATCCAGCACAATGAGACTGCAGTTTTCACAAGTACTTCTGGGTGATATAACAGTATGAGTAAGAAGCGTGTAAGCTTTGGAGTTGATAAACCCTTTGGAACTTCCCCCAGGGAGCAATGACTGCAGCAGCAAACAAAGGTTTTGGAGGAGGACATCAGCTAAAAAAGGGACGTGCTCCACAAAGGCCCCTTTGACTTTGGGCCGCAGTCCTCCCTGACCCAGAAGATCCTGAGCAGACTCCTCAAGCACTCATAAAACCATTTCATTGTTCCCATCTCTTTTTTGAGACATGTGTCACGGTTGCGCTGCCCCACTGACAGCACCGATACAAAGAGACCACACTTAATGACACGTTCTACCTTACTTTGCCTAGAACTGCTCCCAGCAGAGGGACAAGGCCATAAACATCCTTGGCTGCTGTATCACCAGCAATGGGGAAAGCTCCAGTGGAAACAAAAGGAACTCAGCACATACTTTTGGAGAAACTGAAGTATAAGGAGAGATGAGTGTGTTTGAGGCCGCAGTCATTTTAATCCATCATCCAAGTTATGTGCAGTTGCAGGTGTTGGTTTATTTTTTCATTCCTACACAGAACGTGCTACTTCATTGCAATTTGCATAGGGATAGGACTGACACCACTCTGTATGAGCCGGATGATGATTTCTAATATATTCACATAACGAAAATACTTTCAATGCATTGCTCATACAAACACCGTGCCAATAAACAAGGAAAAAAGAAAAAAGATGCCTTTAGAAAAAAGCAGAAAGATTCAACCACCACTTGCTTCCTAACGCTCACAGGCATCTTCAGACTAAGTGGTATTTCACAGAGTCACAGAATGGCCCGGGTTGAAAAGGACCATAATGCTCATCCAGTTCCAACTTCCTGCTATGTGCAGGGTCACCAACCAGCAGACCAGGCTGCCCAGAGCCACATCCAGCCTGGCCTTGAATGCTTCCAGGGATGGGGCATCCACAGCCTCCTTGGACAACCTGTTCCAGCAGTGCAAAACAGAAATGGTCTCTAATCACAGGAAACACAATGCAGGTAGTAAATTGAAACAGAAGACGTTCTTTGTCTTGAATTAACGCCATTCAAACCTCCCAGCAGCAGAACAGATGAGGAAACAGCAGCCACGCTAGCTGCAGTGCTTTGGAGCAGGTAAGGCAGCCCAGCACTCTCCAGCCATGCTGAGGATGCAGCATTTCCTAACAACTCCAAAGGGAAACCTCTCCCAGAGCAATTTATTTTTGATTAAATGCAGCAATTTTTGTCATACCACCCAGGTTGCGTGCTTGTAAAAACCAAAAATATGTTTGAGCAAGCAGAGTTCTCCAATATAATTAATTAAAAAAAAAAAAGAGTGAGAAAATCCACCACGTTGCTCAATAAACTGAAACTTCAGCCTCTTGCACAAAATGCTCTCAGCTAGGAGGGAATAGTGCATGCTAAAAGGCAAAGAACACTTTGATGCTGCATTCACTCCTTAAAACTAAAACCAACAGCTTCTATCTGTTATTTAAATGATACCCGCCCGCTCCGAAGGGCTACAGCCACAGCACGAGTTACTCAACTCCCAGCATTTTTATTGACTGACTGACACAAAAATAAGGCACATCAGTGACTGATTTGACATTTAGCACACGGCACCACAAAACTAATTTCAGATCAAACATCATCTATGTGCCCTAAAAATATTTCCAGCCTTCTCGTGTCTGAAAGGATTTTCAGATTGACGTTTTCCTCGCCAACTGCAGCCTTCTAAAGCACGAGCAGCACAGGATCAAGAAAGGATTAAAAGCAAACCGAGTTTTTTTTGAAGAGTGGCTTCTGATTGATCTCAGCACACACCAGAAGCAAGTTAACCTGGAACTGAAGTTTAGCTCTTGCCGTTTGTCTCATTGTTCAGCAATATCTCACGCTCCCACAGCCGCAGCTCCATAAAGATCAATGCCAGTGCCTGGGTCTGAATGAACCACAGCACCGAGATCTCCAAGCATCCACCTGTTGCCTTTGAAAGGTCGGACGGGGCCTTATTTATTAATAATTCACCCCGCAGCTTTGAGAAGCAGAACCTGCACCTCTTCCCATTAGAAGAGCAGCTCGGCATCAGCCGGAGCAGCTTTCAGAAGATCTAATCCAGACCTCGGAGGGTGCAACATGAATTGGTTTATCCATCTGCGCACGCAGACCTCGCGAGGAGACACGGAGCTCAGCGGTTCATTTGGCTCAGGGCAAGGACTGCAGAAGTTGGGTTTGGGGGAGGAAGCAAGCGAGGAGGAGAGCAAAAAAGGGAAACGAAGCAAAAAACATAAAACAGAGCAACCAAGCCAGAGCGAAAGCACTCAAAGCAACGAGACGGAGCACGGCGGGGCTCTCCTCAACAGCGCTGATGGAGTCCATAGGCGGGCGAGGCGAGCTCGGGGCTCGTTCAGTCTGCTGGCAGGGAACGGGAACCCGGGGGAACGGCGGGCAGCGAGCGCCGCGGAGGGAAATAAATAATGCCAATAACGAAGGGCAACAAACAGAAATAAGTTCGGGACGGAGCAGCACCCCGCGCCGGGGGCGGAACGGCGGAAGCGGAGAGGAGCAGCGGTAACAGCCGGGCCCGCCGCCACGGCCCGGCCTCACCGCGCGGCCGCCACGGCCCGGCACACGGCG